>BQNB010008201.1:0-79541 GCA_026074375.1 Tanacetum coccineum
GCATAGTATTTTGCAAAACGTTGATGCATGGTTGAAATTCAAAATAGCACACTCACCTAAGATATAATAAATGTTAGGAGTGAAAAGTTCACAACTTTCAAATATGAGTAGTGTTAGCATCTTTACTGATATTTAGCTGTGATTTCGTTTTAAGCTTGGTTTGGATAAGTGAAAAGTCGGGGACGATGAATTTATCCTTTTTGGGGGCATTCTCGGATCGAAATGCATCTTGTTCTATGATCCCTAACAGTTATGGAAATAACGAAAGTCGAAACATCTTTAGTGATCATTTAAAAAAAATAATAAAATAAAATTTTGAAAAATAGGAAAATATGGTGTTTTATAACTTGTGATTTCTAAACTCTCTCCACAAAAGTCTTTGCTACTTTCCAAAGATTTAGTTTGGGGAAGTTTTGAGGTATTTGGTTATAGAGCATATAATATTGTGTGAGGACACGCAATCGCTTAGTTTGGGGAATTTTGATATGTGTGAAAACACATATCCTTTTTATATCAAAAATGTCCCATAAAAGACAAAATTGTGCTTAAAATGCTTGTATATTGCTTGTTTTGTCTTTGTGATTGTATATGTACGGATATTGCAAAAATCTCAAGAAACCGGTCAAAATCGGACAAACACGGACACGGGAACGAAAAAAAGTGTACAAGAGCCGGGAGAATGCTTTCAAAAGTCAACTCAAGTCAACTCAAGTCAACAGTGGTCAACCACAAAAAGACAAAACCCAAAAATACCAAAACAGTCCCTCAAAGAAAACCAAATTGCAAAAATGGTCCCCTAAACCCTAACGGTGTTAACTCTTTTCATTAGAAGAGTTAACACCCACTTAACATTCGTTAAGTCCAAGCCTAAAATCTTAAAACCCAAAACCTATAACAAACCCGGGCCCAAAAGATGTGGCCCAATTCCCTTTTATAAATCCCAAGTCAATCCCGTCCAAACACTCCAGTCAAACCTCCCTTATCCCTCCAGTTAAAAACGAGCGGGAAAAGTGGTTAAACCACTGTTCATCGTCTCTCCCATTTTACCCAGGGTTAAAAACACAGGGCTTTTGCTAATTGAGGGTCAAGATAGGAAATTCAAATGTTAAAGTACGACGTGGCAAAGGATTACATCAACAAACGCATTCTATTGGTCAAGACCCTCAAAGGAGAGGAACATGAATTAGTAAGAAGCACGATGGATGGTAGTTTACAAGACTTCCCCTCAAAGGAAAAGCACAAGCTGTTCAATCACGATTGTCACGCTGGCAATCCGTGTGAGACAATCTAATCCAACGGCTTAAAAATAGTATCTAATGATTAGCATATGATCAAGGGCCAAGAAACAAAGGACCGTGTAACTGAATAGAGATCTGGAAGCTTCAGCATAAGGCTATAAATAGCCTTGCATCCTCACACACAAAGAGGAGAATATTTTTCTTTACCTAGTTTTTAGCTTTTAGAAATTTAGCTTAATTTAGTTTTTTAGCTTATGCAATTTTACTTTAAATGTAATTTTCATTAAAGCTTTTGTAATTCCTTTACCAAAGTATTGTAATATCTTTTTAATAAAATCAAACTTTTAGTTTTTATAAACTGTTTTTACTCATAAAGCTCTCTATAAGACCAAATGTTTTAACTACTGTACTCATAACTCAACAAGCTCATTATAGCTCTCACAAGTCTATAAGCTTGTGATAGAGCTTAAATCAGCCTCTAATTTACTTAAACTCTAAAATCAGTGAAGCTTAATACCTTTGCTTGTTTAGATTGTGAGCTTTTGGAAAATGAGTTTACAAAGGAAGAACTCAGATGGACTTTTACTAGCTTATCCATAAAGATAAGCTAGAGCTAGTAGATAAGCTCATTTGAGCAATTGTGCCTTTGTTTAGCTAAGGCAGGTTGTAAGTTTCCCTTTACTCTTCCTGTTTTAAATTTCCTAGTGTAATTTAGCTTATTTTGCTTAAATGATTGCTTATTGGTGCTTAAACTTGTCTTATTTAGCTTATTGAACTTGATTTATAATCTGTGTTAGGCTTAAGTAGTATAGATCTTAGATTTTCATAATTTGTCTTAAAAATCATTAAAAATCCAAAAATAGAGTAATTTAGCTTATAGCTTATTAAACTGTCTTATAATTTGCCTAGATTTGCTAATTAGGTTTGCTACAAGCTGTTTATCATCTGGTTATTAAGTTTTAATCATTAGATTTCAGTTTAGCAAGTTAAAAAGGCTTCTATGGATATTAAAGGAGTGTTTGGTTTAGTGAGGTTTGACCATTTAAAGTCAAATAGAGTTGAGTTCATTGCTTGAGTCATTTTTAAAATCACTTTAAATCAGTAGGGAAAGAGATTTTAAAGGTTAGATTTAAAAATCTAGAAAGTTTAAGCTCAATTCGCTTTTTGTCTATGCAACGGGGAATTTGCCTTTCCTTGTGCTTGTTTAAAAATTGATCCAAGCCTCATTGTGCTTGGATCTTGTTTGAGTTGTGTTTAAACTTACTCTTTTTTGGTGTCTAAATGCAGTTTACGTTGGGATTGAGATTTGATGATTACAAAACCACTTATGAAGAAAAAAAGAAAGATGAAACAACAAGGACTTAATGTGCAATATTAAGTTAGCTTCTTATCAAAGCTAGGGTTTTCTTGTAAGCCTATGCCTCTATAGTATATAAAGAGGGTAGGGTGAATAGTTTATCATCATCATAGTTAAGATCAATCTCTAATGAGAGTCTATAGTTAGTTTTTAGTAGTTAGTTATATAGTTCATAGTCGACTGAGTAAAGTCGAATAAGTTTATAGTTTATTGTTTATGAATAAAACCTTGTTCATAACATTGATGTTCTTATTGTTATTCCGCTGCGTGATCCAATGTTTATTATATCCTAGATGGGCAAAACGATTATGAAGCTACAATTAGGTTTCTACAGTGGTATCAGAGCTGGTGGCTGTGATTATCTAGGATCTCAGTTTTGATGTGACGTGTTGCATGTTTTTGAAGGCACAAGATCTGTTGTGTTGGACATTTGGGTTTTTCCCAGCAAACCTAATTTAAAAAAAATTGGTTCGATAATATATGTCTCTATTTGATTTGATTTTTGTTCATAAGCTGTTTATTGCATCTGGTAATAATGATTAGTATTGATATGGGATCAATCGTCATTATTATTGTTACTGGCTATAGTGAGTTGATCTGGGATCAATGATGAACCCTAGCTGAGATACAATAAGCATGTCTTGTTGGCATTATTTCAGAAAGAGAAGAGATTTTTTGTGTTTGGATTATAGAGTGTTCACAAGCACCAAGTCTTTTGTGGATTTGTGATTATCAGCACGTAGCATCATGTTTGAAGATTGATGTTGATAGGCAACCAGGGATCATAAAAACCCTTAAACGAAGGTGTTCCGTTTAAGAGGAAGACAAACAGGTTTATTCATGGACACAAATTGTGATTATTGGTGAAAACCATTAGTTCTAAGGGTTTGTATCTCGTTTCTACTATTCATGATATGAAGGGATTATGGTTATTGCTTGTCTTGAGAAGTCGCATAAAGGTACTGCAGATTGGTTTCTGGATGGATTAGTACTGCTGTTTCGAGCAAAGTAAGTTAGTACCGCTTGACTTTTGTTAGTACTGCTGTCCACGTTGGTTTTTAATGCAACAGTATTAACAAGGAAAATTACTACTGCTATGGTTTTGAAAGTATTCCTACTGCTAGGATTTGTTTATACAATTACATTTTGGTTATACATACAAGATAGTGAGTAATTCAGGTACTTGTAGGATACGAATGCAATCAAGGTTGTGAATATTGTCATGAGAGAGAAAGACCAGATGAAGACGGATGTGAAAGCGTATTTGTGTTTGTGATTTAGGGTATGACTAGATATACATGTATATACATCTGATGTTTGTCATCATGGGCTTTAAATTAAGTATATCTGGACTAATATAACACAAATGCAAAATGGGCAGATAATTTTTATGGGTTTAAACTTTAAAGTTATATGGATGTGGCTACGTGGTCAATAGCAGATATTGGTATGAGTTTATTAATTTGTGACGGGCCCAGATAAATAAAAGAAAGAAATGTTGCTTTTAAGCTAGATTAAATAAGTTTCAAGTTCTAAAATTAAGTATGCTAATAGTTTAAACATAGGATAAGTTAGTTTAAAACTTGTTTTCAAATCTCTAGCTTAATCTCTAGGATTAATTTGCTTTTAAAATTCATAAAATAACCTCAAAAAGCCAAAAACAGTAGTAACTAGATCTTAGCTTTTAAATTTAGATTTCTAGCTTATAAGTTTGGATGTTATGATTTGGATTCATAGCTTATAAGTAGTTTGTTAAGATTTCAATAGTTTAAGTTCAGTAGTAGCTTAATGAGGATTTTAGCTTAATTTGATTTTGAGCCTTTTAATACTTTTTCCGAATTTGCTCTTTTGATCATTAGATTTAGAGATCTTTTAGTGTTTTCAGTTAAGTTAGCTTTTCATAATTAGCTTTTACACATCTTAAGCTTTCTAGAGTAACTTTTGGTTTTAAATTTGAGCTAATAATGAGTAGTGTGCAAACTTTTAAGTGAAAACTAGCTAATTAATCCTCATAAGCTAACTTTTGAAACAGCTTTTTCAAAAGATGTTTTGAGAGCTTATTTTTGAGTTTCAGCTTATATTGCTTTTATTAAAGTTGCTTATCTTTAGGAGCTTAACAACTTTTGTTCTTTAAGTTTTTTATAAAAACCAAAATAAAAAAAAGGGAAGTGGAAGTCGGGGGTGAGCAAGACTCGAACCCCCGACCTTAACACCTTAACCTTTTATAACACTACACACACCACTCCCTACCGCTGTGCCTTGGGTCTTTTCCGTTAGACTCTCATACTATTAAATCTTTATACTCGTTTTTCCCTTAATAGTTAGATAAGCAGTTACAGCTTATTTCATAGCTTATTTAATAAGCTGTGATCTCGGGTTTATTTTTCCTAGGATTTAAATAGTTTAAGCTATTTCCTGTAATTTTTCTAGAATTTTTATAGTTCATTTAGTATTTTTAATCATTTATTTTCATTAAAAACTTTAAAAAATCATAAAAAATAGAAAAATAATCAAAAAAAATATAAATATTTTTTAGAAAATTTTCTTTTGTCATAAAGTTCGTAGGAAAATTAGTTTGACTCTCATAGGTTTATTTTTGAGCATTTTAGCTTTTAGGGCTCGGTTTTCAATTCCCGTTATTCGTTTTTGTGATTTCTTTCAAATTTTATCGTTAAGTTTTCAAATTTTGCAAATCCCTTTATTTTTACTCATAGAATTAGATTATTAATTCAAATTCTAGGGTAAGGAGCTAATTAGGGTTTAATTTGTCATTTCCGTTTTTCGTCCGCGTGTTTAGTTATTTTTCTTGCATTTAATTATTTTAATTGTTTTTAGTCATAGATAATCAATCAAAAAGTTGAAAATCATTCATAACATTGTCCAAACTGAATCGAGGGTATCAATCACATTTTTTTGGGATACGACCCGGTAATCACTTACCTGTTAAAACGTATTAGATTTAGTATTATATATTTTTGTGTTTAAATTGCATTTAATCTTTGCCCTCAAGGATTATTTGTATATTTCTATAAATACTTTGATATATTATATATACGTGAAATTGCTATCAATCAGATACTCTTTAAATAGTAAAGCCTTTAGAGTATTCAATAGTAGAACAAGGATAGTGGAAGAAAACTTGCATATTAGGTTCAGTGGAGAGTTACCACCTAATGCTGTAGGTAGAGGAACCAGATTGGCATTTGATATTGATGCACTAACAAAAACAATGAATTATGAGCCAATTGTTGCAGGCACACAGTCTAATGGTTTTACAGGTATAAAAGCAAGTGATAATGCAGGTCAAGCTAGAAAGGAGACAGAACCTGTCAAAGATTACATTTTGCTGCCATTATGGACTGCTAGTCCACCATATTCCTAAAATCCAAAGAGTTCTCATGATGATGGATCCAAACCTTCAAGTGATGATGGAAAGAAGGTTGATGAAGATCCAAGAAAAGATAGTAAATGTAATGATCAAGAGAAGAAAGGCAATGTTAACAGCACTAACAATGTTAATGCTGCTAGCATAAATGAAGTTAATGCTATTGGTGGAAAAACAAGCATTGAACTTCCATTTGATCCAAATATGCCTGCTTTGGAAGATTATAGCATATTTGATTCTTAAGAGATGATGAAGATGATGTGCAGAGGTCTGTCATGAACATTTGATTCAACAATCCAAGTCAGTCCTATTCTATCTACAAGAATTCATAAAGATCATCCTCGTGATCAAGTGATTGGAGATTTGCAATCAGCAACACAAACTAGAAAGATGTCAAAGAATTTGAAAGAACATGGGTTTGTTAGTACTATTCAACAAAGAACAAACCACAAAGACCTTCAAAACTGCTTGTTTGCTTGCTTTTTATCACAGGAAGAACCCAAAAAGGTAATTCATGCATTGAAGGATCCAAGCTGGATAGAGGCCTATGCAGGAAGAGCTTTTACAATTCAAGTTACAAAGAAGTTTCAGACTTTATGGATTTACAATGAAAAACGGGCTATAGTCATAAGTGTGTTTTCAAGAATAAAAAGGATGAAAAAGGAATTGTGATAAGAAATAAGTCAAGATTGGTTGCTTAAGGGTACACACGAGAAGAAGGGATTGACTATGATGAAGTCTTTGCCCTTGTTGCAAGAATTGAAGCAATTAGGCTATTTTTAGCTTATGCTTCATTTTAAAGTTTTTGGGGTGTATCAAATGGATGTAAAAAATGCTTTTCTCTATAGGAAGATTGAAGAAGAGGTGTATGTATGTCAACCACCAAGATTTAAAGATCCAAACTTTCCTAATAGAGTATACAAGGTTTAAAAAGCATTGTATGGACTGCATCAAGCTCCTAGAGCTTGGTATGAAACCTTGTCAACATATCTGTTGGAAAATAGGTTTCAAAGAGGGAAATTTGACAAGACCTTATTCATCAAAAGGCACAAATGTGCTATTTTGCTAGTCTAAGTTTATGTGGATGATACCATCTTTGGTTCAACAAAGAAGGAGCTACATAATGCATTTGAAAAGCTGATGCATGAGTAATTTTAGATGAGTTCTATAGGAGAACTTACATTCTTCTTGGGATTACAAGTGTAGCAGAAGAAGGATGGCATATTTATTAGTCAAGAGAAATATGTTGTTGAATTTTAAGAAATTTGGGTTTACTAGAAGTCAAGACTGCAAGCATACCAATTGAAACTTCAAAAGCCTCTACCAAGGATGTAAATGGTGTAGAAGTGGATGTTCAAATGTTTGTTCATGATGGTTCATTGATGTATCTTACATCTTAAAGACCTGACATCATGTTTGCAGTGTGTGCCTGTGCTAGATATCAAGTCAATCAAAAGGTTTTACATCTTTATGATGTGAAAAGGATTTTTAGATACTTAAAAGGTCAACCAAAATTAAGCCTTTGGTATCCAAAAGATTCTCCTTTTGATTTGGTAGCATACACTAATAGTGATTATGCTGGAGCAAGCTTGGATAGGAAGTCTACAACAGGAGGTTGTCAATTCCTTGGATGTAGATTAATATCATGGCAGTGCAAGAAACAGACAGTGGTTGCAAATTCCATAACAGAAGCTGAGTATGTGGTTGCTTCAAGTTGCTGTGGACAAGTGCTTTGGATTCAGAATCAACTACTTGATTATGGGTACAATTTTATGCATACCAAGATCTTTATTGACAATAACAGTACTATTTGCATAATTAAAAATCCTGTTTTTCATTCAAAAACAAAGCATATAGAGATCATACATCATTTTATTAGAGATTGCAATGAAAAGAAATTGATTCAAATGGTCAAAATCCATACTGACAAGAATGTTGCAGATTTGCTTCAAAAGCTTTTGATGTAAGTAGATTTCAATATTTGATTGTTAGTATTGTAATGATGAATCTTTAAAGTCTTTTATCTCTTTATGTTTTTGTAGAGTTTTGTATAAATTAGTACTGTTATTCATGTCATTAAAAGTTTCTGCTGTTAAGTATAATTAGTACTGCTGGTTATACTTAATACTGCTGAGTTACTACTGTTAGTTATACTTAATACTGTTAGGTATAATTAATACTGTGATAATTGTGAAAATTGCTATGGCTTGTGTTTTCTTGGTTTTTGGACTAACATTTTGCAGGAAAAGCAAAGAAAAGTGTTAAATTGATGATGGAAAAGCTGTTTAGAATGGAATTAAAGTTAATGCTGGTGACTCAAAGTTAATGCTGCTAGGCATAACTTACTACTGCTGCATGAAAGTTAATGCTGCTAGGCATAACTTACTACTGCTCGGTGAAAGTTAATGCTGCTAGGCATAACTTACCACTGTTGCGTGAAAGTTAATGCTGTTAGGCATAACTTACTACTGCTGGGTGAAAGTTAATGCTGTTGAGGGTATTTTCATAAATACTTTGATTAAGGGTTTCAATCAGTCATTTAATCAATTTCATACTTTTGTAAACTCTCTAATTACACCCTAACTTAATTTTATCATCCATCATCAAAACCCAACACAAATGACGACCCTAAAGTTTGCGGATACTCTTAACATGGTTGCATTTTTGTCTAAACCCGCAGAAAGTGATAGGTTTGAACAAATTGTGGATTTTTTGAATGCACAACCTATAAGATATGCATTAACAGTTAATCCCACTATACATATCTCTTGCATTGAACAATTCTGGTCTACTGGCGTGGTCAAATCTTCCAATGAGGAAGTACTGTTGCATTGCCCTAGTAGTTGGGCAAGAAGATAATTGTCACTGAAGCATCTGTGAGAAGAAATCTTCAACTAGAAGATGAGGAAGGTATTGATTGTTTACCAAACTCTACCATTTTTGAACAACTTGCATTGATGGGATATGAGAAAATTTCACAGAAGCTTACTTTTTATAAGCCATTCTTCTCTCCACAATGGAAATTTTTGATTCATACTATTCTACAATGTCTAAGTCCAAAGACTACTACATGGAATGAGTTTAGTAGTAATATGGCATCTGCAATTATCTGTTTCGATTCAAATTAGAAGTTTAACTTTTCAAAATACATTTTTGAAAGTATGATTAGAAACTTGGATAATGTGTCTGGGAAAATTTTGATGTATCCAAGGTTTGTACAAGTGTTTTTGAATCAACAACTTGATGGGCTGCCAACTCATAAGAGAATTTATAATGCACCCTCTCACACTAAGAAGATTTTTGGAAATATGAGAAGGGTAGGCAAAGGTTTTTCTGGTAGAGTAACACCTTTATTTCCAACAATGGTAGTGCAACACCAATCACAAATGGGTGAAGGTTAAGCAAATCCAACTGATCCATCACACACCCACCATTATTCAACCATCTACTCAACTACAAAAGACACAAAAACCTAGGAAGCCTAAAAGAAAGGACACTCAGGTACCTCAGCCTAGTGATCCTAGTGAAAATGTTGCAGATGAGGCTGTCCATAAGGAGTTGGGTGACAGTTTGGTAAGGGCTGCCACTACTGCTTCTAGCTTAGAAGCAGAGCAGGACAGTGGTAACATTAATAAGACCCGATCTAAGGCAACACCTAATGAAACTACTTCAGGTGGTGGTCCCAGATTGCCAAGAAACCATGGGGGATACTATTGCTCAAACTAGGTTTGAGAATGTATCTAAACTTTCCAATGATTCACTGCTCGCAAGAGGTAACACACTTTGAAGTGATGAGGATAGTCTTAAACTTAATTAATTAATGGAACTATGTACCAATTTACAAACCAGAGTTCTTGATTTGGAGAAGACAAAGACCACTCAAGCTAATGAGATTGCTAGTTTGAAAAGGAGGGTCAAGAAGCTTAAAAAGAAAAGAAGTTCAAGAACTCATAAGCTGAAGAGACTATACAAAGTTGGTTTGAGTGCTAGGGTAGAATCCTCTGGTGATGAAGAAGATTTAGGTGAGGATGCATCCAAACAGGGGAGGAGGATTAATGCTATTGATGCAGATGAAGACATTACCCTGGTTAATATTCAAGATGATGCTGATAATGAGATGTTTGATGTGAATGTTTTAAATGGTGAAGATGTGTTTGTTGCAGGGCAAAATGAAAATGTTGTTGAAGAAGTAGTTGATGTTGCTCAAGTTAGTACTGCTGCAATAACTGTTATAATAACTACTGAAGAAATTACTTTGGCTCAAGCACTTGAAGCATTAAAAACTTCAAAACCCAAGGTGAAAGGGATTGTTTTTCAAGAGCCATCTACAACAACAACAACAACAACAATTTCTTAACAACAAATTACATGACAACGGTTAAAGGGATATGATACAGGAACATGTGAAGCCTATGAAGAAAGAAAGATCTAATCAGGCTTGGATGAAAGAAGCTGCTTTAAAGTTACTAGCTGAATTTGTGAAGGAAAAAAGACTTGCAAGAGATAAAGCTGAAAAAGAAAAAGAAGCCAATATTGCTTTGATTGAAGAATGGGATGATATTCAAGCAAAGATTGATGCTGATTATCAATTGGCTGAAAGAATGCAAGCACAAGAACAAGAAGAGTTGTCTGATGCATAAAAGGATACATTATTTCAACAACTCTTAGATAAAAGAAGAAAGCACTTTGCAGCTAAAAGAGTAGAAGAGCAAAGAAACAAACCACCAACATAAGCTCAACAGAGAAAGATAATTTGTACTTACCTAAAGAACATAGAAGGTTACAAGCTCAAAGATTTGAAGTCAAAAGGGTTTGATTCTATTCAAGGGATATTTGACAGAGAATTCAAAAGGGTAAATACATTTGAAGACTTTAGAACAGAGTTGGTGGAAGGAAAAGAAAAGAGAACAGGAGAAGAGCTGATACAAGAGAGTTCAAAGAAGCAAAAGATGGAAGATGACAAAGAAATAACATAGCTTAAAAAGTTAATGGAAATCATTCTAGATGAAGAAGAAGTAGTAATTGATGCTATTCCTTTGACTGTTAAGTCTCCAAGGATTGTTGACTGGAAGATCCACAAAGAAGGAAAGAAAAGCTATTATCAAATAATAAGAGTTGATGGAAAGTCTCAAATGTATAGGATCTTTAGTCAAATGCTTAAAAGTTTTGACAGGGAAGATTTGGAGGACTTGTATAAGTTGGTAAAAGCTAGATATGGATCAACAAGACTAGTGGAAAGCATGGATTATCTGTTATGGAATGATATGAAAATAATGTTTGAACCACATATAGAAGATGAAGTATGGAAGCTGCAAAACAGATACAAAGTGTTGGAATGGAAGCTGTATGACTAATGTGGAGTACATTTCTTGAGGATGCAGTCTATGCAGATTTACATGTTGGTAGAGAAGAAGTATCCTCTTACACCACCTACACTTTCAATGATGTTGGAAAAGAAGCTTCAAATTGATTATGAAAGTAAAATGGCTTATCAGCTATGTAAATTGATCATAAAATAGCTTAAGAAGTAAAGAAGTGTTTGGAAGCATCCTCCTGGTGTTGATGATGTTTTAAATGAAGAAACTTGATGATTTTGAAAAAGAATTTCAAGTTTAGAGGAGGATTGTTGGGATTAAAAACCTTCTTAATGCTACTAGTATTACTGCTGCTCATATTACAGTTAATGCTGCTCGGTTGTGTTAGTACTGCTTAAGAACTTCAGATAAAAATGCTAAGTGTTTACTACTGCTAGTACACAGTTAAGTCTGCTAGTGTAAAGTTACTACTGCTAGTGCATATTAGTGCTGCTCAGAGACTTAGAAGAAAAACTGCTAAGTAGTTACTACTGCTAGTACAAAAGTTACTACTATTAGTACAAAGTTAATGCTGCTAAAGGAGTTAATGCTGCTAGTGAAGAAGTTAGTACTACTAAGTTAGTTAGTATTATTGAGTTAGTTAGTACTGCTTATGTGATTTATATGAGTTATTTGTGTAAAAGATATGTATAACTTATTTGTTTAAAAGATTTGATATTCTTAGGAAAGTATTGTAAGCCGTTTAGGACTCCTTGGTGTATAAAAGGAGGTTTTAATTTTTTTTTTATTATTTTTTTTTTTTTTTTTTTTTTTTTTTTTTTTTTTTTTATTTTTTTTTTTTTTTTTTTTTTTTTTTTTTTTTTTTTTTTTTTTTTTTTTTTTTTTTTTTTTTTTTTTTTTTTTTTTTTTTTTTTTTTTTTTTTTTTTTTTTTTTTAATCCCCCAATTTTTTTTGTTTTTTTAGGGCATAGAGTTTGATACGAGTCATTCATTCTGAAATTATATAGCTCAAGGTCTTGGTAACCCTATACTTGAGGTATTCGTATTATTATAATATTGGAGCTTTTGTTTGTTGAATTATATGTTCATATAATTACTGTTTTTTTTATAGTTCTTCTTAATATTAAAGATTAGATTCTGCATAATCTTTAATACATTCAAACAAAGTTTCTACTATAGTTGTGTTAGATTTATCTAATATAACTAATCCTTATACAAGCTTAAGGAATTCGATCTATTGAAGTGGGATCAACACTGAACCAAAAAATGCCAACATGATAGTAGAAATGACTGATAAAACTAGATGTATTCCCAAGGGGATAATAGAAAACATCCAGGTAAAGATTGATAAGTTTTCTTTCCCCTCTGACTTTGTAATCATAGATACAAAGGAATTAAGCAATAAAACTATCATTCTTGGTCGACCTTTTTTAGCAATCATTCATACTGAAATTGATGTTTTCACGAGAGAAGTCTCGCTAGGATTAATGGAAACAGGATAAAAAATCCCAATAATGAATAGAAAGGATTGTGATTTTACTACATCTATTTGTAAAAACCTCTCAAATAAACACCTCGACGAGGGATCAACATCACAAGAGATCTAGGCGGATATTTACAACACTGATCTGAATGGATCCTGTATTCAGGACAACCAATTATAGGATGAACTTAAGTATGGAGCCTATAATATAATCAGTAAAACCTATTGGTGTGAACCTGTTCACCAAGAACATAAAAGAGGATATAAATTTTGGGCAACATGTGACCCTTACCACGAGATATGTGATGGAGGAGGAATCTCAAATAAGAAAATAAAGAATTATTAGAAAAGCACGAACGATGATGATCGCGTAGACTTAGAATGGGAAGGATTAAGCTGTACAAATTGGGTAAGGGCAAGGTACGGTAAAGTAAATAATGTAACAAAAGAGAGGATCCTTAAAAAATATTAAGGCAGTAAGCTTGGAGGACGAACAAGGGAAAAGACTATAATGAAAGATCAGGAGCACCCTGAGAAATGTGGGGAGACCATGACAAGAGCGATAATCAGGGCAATGGTTAACAAGCTACCTGAAGAATCGTTTTCAGGGGTTAGCGAAGATAAGGGTGATTTAGAAGGAATCATTGACTACCTAGAACCTACGTTGTACGATGGATTCATTAACCCTAATGATGAAGCATACAAGCAAAGAATGAACAAGTTTCTAGGAATGCCCAATACAGAACCCCCACTAATTTTAAAAGAAGAAGCTGAGATCACAAGATATAACCTAGGGCTGGAGAAGTTTTCACAAAAACTAAAATCTTAAACATAAAAGAGTTTCCCAGGACATCACCCAACACCACCGATATAAGGGCAGAGATAATAAATAGAAACAATAGTTTAGAAGATCTTTCCAATACAAAAAGGAGACATTGGTGTAAACCAATTTGCTAGTGGAAAAAAGACATGTGCACCAAGTGGGCTTCATGTAACCCTTATTTCGACGAATGTGACGGAGGAGACAACCCTAGGAAGAATAAAAAGTATTGGGAAAGTGGTAACGATGATGAGCGAACAAGTTTAGAAAGGGAAGACTTAAGTTTTGACAACTGGGTAAGAGTGGCCTTTGGAAAGGTATGTAAAATGACTAAGGAAAGAATACACAAAGATTATTAGAGAAATAAGGAGCAGAAAAAATTAGAAAATGAATCAAATGAAGAGATGTAGAGTGGGCATGAGTCTAACTTAAAGACTCATTAATAAACAAAAGCGCTTACCGGGAGACAACCCAACTTTTAAATTTATTTTTGCATTCTAGTTGGTTTGTATATTCTTACTTTGTTTTGCAGGGTCCAGCAGCTAGGAGGCAATAGTCGAGACCATCTCGACCATTAACTATGTGGTAACTCTACTGATTATACAGCAGTTAAGGCGTAACCTTCATGATTACGCCATAACCTATTTCATTACGGCGTAAACCTATTCATGGTTAAGCCACAACAAATCAAAAACTTTAAATTTTTCCACATGATTACATCATAATCGCCGGAGTTACATCGTAACCTCCTTCTGAAAACCTCAAAATTTAAGTTTTAAATATGTCTAAACCTTGTATACGTAAATAGACTTTGTGGGTATGTTCTCTGGAAGCCCTCATGAGACTAAACTCGTCCACTTAGGCCACCAAGTGATTTAGAAGGCTTTTTTTTTTTTACCGTACATATGTATATGACAACCGTGATTCCTAAAAAAGTGAGTTAGGTTTGTATTTCCTATACACTTCATAATTCTTATAGAACGATTTTATGCTTTGGTTTATTTTTGTGATCACAGGGGATAAAGAGCTTGCTCGAAGACGGAGATAATCTAAAGATTTTTGCCAAATTTCAAATCTCGAAGCAATGCTCAGGGAGTTTCTTGTCCTAATTCTACTCTTTCCTTTTTAGTTCATTTCTTTAATATACAATAGGGACATTGTACAATTCAAGTGGGCGGATGAGAGTAGAATTAATACTTTATGTATGTTTTGCCTTTGATTTTCTAGTTTTATTTGAAAATTATGCCAATTTTAAAATTTTTAACATGTTTTTCTTAAATAACTAGAATTAATATTTGCCAAATGCACATTACCCTTTATTATTACTTGGTGAGATATAAGCCTAATATTCCGTTTCCATCATATTATTCAAAAATCGACCAAAATATTGAGTGTGCCGTTAGTATTGTAGACTTTAGAACTTGGCATATACATCATTTCGAGACCTATTTGATTAGCGGGAATAGATAGTTCAAAAAGGCAACACTTAGGAAATCACCCAAATAGCCAATATGTATGTGTTTATCGACTTGTTACACTAACTTGTCGACCTCCCATGATAAACCCTTTTGTTGCACTCATTATTAGTGCAAGATACCCCTAGATCACCCTTGTTTAGCCAATCTAAGTTTTTACTCCATTATATATGTTTCGTTTTACCATTTCACCTTAGCCTACCTTGTAATTTGTAAATATCTATTTGTTGAAATTGTTGGCTACCTAAGTCCATGGTTCAGGAAAATAAAGTTTAAAGATTGGCACTATTACTGATGACATATTATTCTGGTTCTATCATTTTTGATATTGTTTATCTCAAGTGGGGGGGTGTATTACTGTGTACAAGAGAAATGTAAAAAAAAAGTGGTGCAACTATAAGCCACTTTAGTGAAATAACTCCTGATGTTGGTTACATGTTATGAAACCAACAAGTATAAAGGTGGTGCAACTATAAGCCACTTAGTTTTTGGAGGATGGTGCAACTATAAGCCATCCAACAAGTAAAGAATAGGTTAGCATGCTCCGCAACATCTCATTGTTAGCTAACCTATCATGATGATATGATCAGATTTTTCGCACCGAAGGACTTGGACTATGGATGGACAGTAGCTGGTAATGGATACCTTAAACTTTTACTTGACTATTCGTTTTGTGTTTTTATATTAACAACCATTAAATGTGTATCCTATGTCTGTCCTAACCTCTTTATCACCTTTAAAACCATATTACCCTTGTTGCCTTTAAGAATTATTTAGACCCTAATTCTAACTGGTGCAGATTTGTGTACTTTCCAAGCTTATGATAGAATACATGCTATGACTGTGCAATTGAGCGATCACCCCGAAATTGAAACACTTAGACTAGTGGAGAGTTGAGTGACTTTTTATCCCCTTTTCGTGAGGTGTTCGGCTTTGATGATTTCTAGCATAAGTGTTTTATAGATTCATTTCTTAGAGTTATACCCGAGAAATCTTTTTATTAAATGTTTTAACAGGTTCTATTTGAGGGCAAGCAGAAGTCAAGTGGGGGGATATTTGATAACATCAAATATTTAATACTTTTTAGTGTCAAATTACCCCCTATATTACCTGAAAATGTTTCACTAATACTCGAAAACGAGATATTTTCTATCATTTTGTAGTTTTCTGGTGAAATACAGGAAAATGACAAGAAACAAGGGAAAAGGTACTAAAAGTGCAAATATTCACGTATTCTTAGAAAAAGTTATGACGTAACAGATTTGGAAGGTTACGCCGTAACATATCTCAAGCAAAGACGCGTAATTCAGGAGAAGATTACGGCGTAACCACATATATGGTTGCGCCGTAACCATTATTATGGAATGAAATCTTGATCAAGTTAAGATTACGGCGTAACACCCCTTATGGTTGCGCCGTAACATAGAAGATCCTGACATATGGAAAGTGTATCAAGAGTTTACGGCGTAACACCCATATGGTTGCGACGTAACCATGAAGATCTTGAATTATAGAAAGAATATCAAGAAGTTTATGGCGTAACACCCAATATGATTATGCCGTAACATAATTCTTCCTTATATTTAGAATGCCGTATATCGAAGGTTACGGCGTAACACCTATATTGGTTACGCCGTAACAAGTTTGAAACCTATAAATAGAGGCCTCATTCAGTCATTCTGACATCACTTCCTCCACAGCTAATTAGAGAGGCGACAAAGGCTTCCAACCTTTGAAGAATTCCATCTAGGGTCCAAGGGAGATCACAATTTACTTACATTCTGTATTTAATCGTTCAAATACGAATACTGTAAGAATTATGAGCTTTTAATCTATGATTACTTCTATTTCTTGCTGTGTTTCCGTTACCATGAGCGGCTAAGCACTTAAAGTGCTGGCCTAGTTATGTAGTTACTATTGTTATGATGTTTGTTTCCTGTTAGATTATGGTTTCATTAGATATTCCTTGACTATCGTGTAACCCTGGGTTTTTGTAGTATTGCGGGTGGTTTAGATCTTACTTGACCCATTATTAGATTACAAATTTAATATGGGATCAATTAGGTACTAGGGAGGATTTGACACTCTGTCCTTAGTGTAGGAACTAACCGGTGTTCCCCCTTATCACTTAATATACTTAAAAGGCACAGGAGCTCTTTTAGAAGGGGTTAATAATCTGTATAGGTTATTAGATAAGTTTTGGGAATAGTTAGGATTAATCACTGCAACCTGGATAACCTACCTCCTATACGATTTGGACTGATTCGGAATCGTAGGGAGTATAGGATAGACTAAATATACATATTCAAGTCTATCGACCTTAGAAACCACTAATGAAACCATAGTTTAACATTGCACAGGAAAACGTATTCATAACAATAGTAATGAAGTAACTAGGTTAGCTCATTTTCTCTCTTGATATCTCCAACTCTTTTAATTTCGTTATTTTATTTATTTGCATTTTTAATTCATTTTAAATCAAAAACCTATTTTTAAAACGTGACATTTCAAATTAAAACTAATTGCAACTTAGCTCTTGGGACGACCTCGGATTTACCATTCTGTACTACCCACGATCGAGTTCTCTACCCGTTAGTGTGTTGTTAGGAAGATCGAGTTTTAAAAATTTAAAACTTGAGTAAAAATATATTTAAAAATAAATACGCATCACTAGCCCACATTTGTTTAGCATCAGGACAAGAATCCACATAATTGTAAATATCATTGGGTATTCCTTGAAGAATGTAGTTCATTACCCTGATATCTGCCAAGTATTGTTCTTTGTCTGGTTTGGACATTTTGCTGATTGGTTTAGGAATTATCTTTTGATCATTGTTTGGATCATGAATGTCTTTCCTTTTGTATGGACCGTTTAAGATTGAATCCCTCATTAATTCTCCTTCTTCCTTTTTATTTTCCAAAAACCTAAAAAACTGACTTGTCCATGGTATATAGCTTCCTTTCTCTAAAATCGGAGGTCTATCTGAAGCTCCCTATTCCGCAAGTGTTTTTTTGATTCGCAGTAGACATGATGTGAATCAATCAATGAATAGAATGTAAACTTGGAACATTTTAGAAATAAAGACATGCAATCGTGAGATCAAAAAGTAACAACAACTAGGCTTGTATTACGAAAACCTACAAATGAATAAAAACCTGAAACCTTGACGATAAAAAACCTAGACTTTATATGAAAACACTAGTGATTGAAAGTATGAAGATCTGAAACCCCAAAATCTATTATATAAAACCTCTAAAATCTAGAATACAAAACCTTCAAATACAAAACTTAAAATACGAAACCTTCAAGTAGGAAACCTATGATACGAAACCTAGAAACATGAAACCTCTGTATACGAAACTGTTTCTTTCCTATGATACGAAACCTTGTTGTACTAAACTTTGGAAATACAAAACCTAAAAAATGAAACCTATGGATATGTAACTACGATACAGAACCTTCTATATGAAACCCGTGATACGAAACCTTGAAGATATGAAACCAAAACCACAATCTTGATACGAAACCACATATACGAAAGATTCCACAGTAATACAAAACCAAACGGTTACTGAAAGCTCATCAATACAAAACCAAACCGTTAGTAAAATCCAAAATCAACAAAATTTCGTATAATTCACAATCCTTATCTTTCATAACTTCTTCAACATAAAACCTTTTGAATAGATCTCAATCGAATCCAATAGAACTCATAGTATTGATTTTACGATGTAAATTGATAAATTCGAGTGTTATCTCTTCAAATACACAAAGTTCTATAATCCGAAACCTATAAATGTCTTACGAAAGCACGAATACTCACTAAAATTAGTTTCCAAAAATGAAATTCTTCAATATGAAACCTTTAATTGTGATACTAAAGTGATCCCGCCTAAAACAGTTTCTGAAGCTATTTCTTCGATACGAAGTGATCCAAACCCAATTATTTTTTTCGATCATATTGAGCCTAAACAGTATAATTTTCGTATATAGCTATTATAACTCTACAATTTGACGTATCGAATGTGTTTTAAAAGCGTTTGAAGAACAAAACAGTCAAAATAGTTAAATCTAACACCTAAATGATATGTAAAGTCACACGAATCATAATTAGAAATCGTTCGATCAAAAATAAACCAATTAAGCTTGTTTTGATCCATGAAACACTATCTAGTTCTCTCCAGCGATTGATACACTTGTTATATGTCATGGTTGTTTTTGTTATCATAGAAATCTGTTAGGATTAGATGAGATGAGGCTTAGAGAGTATTTTACAATTTCAATTTTCATTAACAACAGGAAAAAGAGAAGAGGGGTTGAGAGTGAGTTATCACAAATATGACTAGAAACCTAAATACTGTAACTAAGGTTGGTATTTTTAACTTATTCTCGAAGCCTTCTTCTGTTCTTCTACTTTGTCTAATTGGTCTTGCGTGGTCTAATTTATTTATGTTTGACCAAGCTTGCTAAGTAATTTATATAAGTACTAGTTTTAATACTAATTTATTTACAGACCCATTTCTGTATATTAATAAACACTTTTCTTAATCCTATCAGTTAAATAACAAGTCTGTCTTTCATCGGTTCAAACCAGTAAATAATATGGTGGGCCACCTTAATTCGAAATTCACCTATTTTTTAAACCATTATTAAAGTTGGTTGGTAGCAAAGGACTAGGGGGTGTATTTAAAACATCGAAATAAATTTGTTGTGTCTTTAAAAACTTTGAGTAAATCGGTTATTCTTTTAATAATCTCCTAATTTTCGAAAAAATTGTGCACATAGACAATTCTTTAGCGAAAGTGTAGTTCGAGAGTAATTAAAAGAATACATTCGATTTACTCACAGTATTTACAGTCCCCACCCCACAAATAAAATACTTCATAAACAACACCACTACAACTCACCCCCCCCACACCCCCCACACACCCACCCAACACCCCCCAGCTTCCCCCACACCCCCCAACCCCCCCCCCCCCCCCTCCCCCCCCCCCCCCCCCCCCCCCCCCCACATCTATTTCTTTTTAAAGATCATCATGAAAAACATATAAAGTCTTTTTTTTGCGTAAACCACATTTAAACATTTTATAAGTCGAGTTCAATCTTACAGGAACATCCCAATTAGGTGTTAAAAAGGTGGATCCCGTTTCCTTACATGTTAGCATATAGTCTTTATATCGTTTGTTACCAGAAAAAAATATATCTTGTAACATATTTTTAAAAGTGCATGTTATTATACTTATTGCGGGTACCGCTAGTCCGTCTTACACAACCAAGTTTATGATGTGCGCAACACATCGACTATGATAAAAAATATCGTCCAAAGGTGATTGGTATTTTAGTATTAGGTTACTAACGACATTTGTATTATTACTCGCGTTATCAAATGAGATTGAAAAAAATCTTTACTTCTAATTTAAATTCTTTTAATTTTTTGTTTTTTAACCTCATAACATACAAAATAAATTTAGACTCGTGTGAGGATAATCAAAGTTTTCAAAAGCAATCATACGCTTCATCATTTTCCAAGTTGCGGGATCAACCCAATGTGCGATAACACAAAGGTACGAACCGGGCAAACTACGAGGAGCCGACCAAACATCAGTGTTAAGTTTACACTTGTATTTAAATTTTCAAAACCTTGTATTATTTTTGTTTTAGCATTTTCCACATTTTAAGTGCATCATGTCTAAGAGTAGCACGACTTACTTGAGTATATCACGGTTGAAAAGTATTTTGAATCACCTAAGTTAATCACCGGTTGTCAAAGTGGTTAAACGGCAAACCTTCTTGAATCACAAAGGTTGCAAATTGTTGTCGACACCGATCCGCCTCATAGGCAAAAGACCCCCCTCACATGACATAGATGATTGACCCGCATCAGGAACGGTTTTGAGTCCTTGGCAATACTTTTTTTACAAAATGAGTCTTCAACGTCGAGTTGGATGAGTGATTCAAAAACTTACCGCAATGTTTACAATGAGCCTTCAAACTCCCATCCGACAACTTTATGTGTCTGTAATTACACCAAATTTCTAGGTTTTGGGTTGTTTTTAAAACCGCAACAATCGTTGATTTGAAGAACCAACACCGACAGAAGTTAAAGAATATTGAGTTACCATTTTATGAGCGTTTAGTGAGCAATTTGATTGTTTCAAGAGTATTTTTGAAAGTGTTTGATGGTTATAACTTAACCAAACTCAATATACCTATTTATACTAAACTTAGAAGGGCAAAATGATGATTAAAAGCCAAAAAACGGTCGCAAACTGTTGATCCTAATAGAATAGATCTTGCTTAGCTTGTATAAGGCTAAGTTGTATTGAATAAATTCAAAACAACTATGGTAGAAACTTTGATTGTGAATATCAAAGACTATGCGGAATCTAGTCAATGATACTAAGAAGAATTTTAATGAAACAATAATGAATAAGATTAATAACAAACAGTTTACCAAACTTTCATCCTTAATATAATACGAACACTCTTAATAGTGTTAGGGTTACAAAACCTTGAAGCTATATCGTTATCAAAACAAACGATTTCTAGATATCTAACTCTATGCCCTAGGACCTCTCTCTTTTTAAACCACCAGAAGAAGTCTAAACGGCTTACAATATTTTCCTATGTTTCATTAATCTTCTAATAACAAATACTTAATACGTATCTTTTACAAAAATATATCATGCATATCACATAAGCAATCTTTATTCTTTTCTTCTGTCTTTATCCATCCCTTGACAGTAGAAACTCTTTCAGCAGTCTTAATCTTTTCAGCAGTTGTAACTTTGTACCAGCAGCATTAACTGTGTATAAGCAGTAGTAACTACTTAGAATATTTTCTTTAATCTTCACCAGTAGTACTAACTTTACTCTAGCAGTACTAACATATACTAGAGTACTAGATACACTAGCAGTAGTAACTTTCTACTAACAGTTGCAGTATTTATACTAGAAGTATTAACTTTAACTGAGCAGTCTTAACTTTGTACTGGCAGTACTAATATATACTAACAGTAGTATGTGAAACTAGCTTAGTTATTAACTTTATAATTGACATCACTAACAAGTAGCTATTTATGTTTCATAAAAGTTATTGAGCAACACTAAGTTCATGCTTAACAGCAGTAATCTAACCTTAGCTGCAATAACTTCAAGATCATCAAGAGGCCTTTTATCCAAAAATCCTCCCCCCCCTAAACTTGATATTTATTTCAAAACTTTATGTTTCTTCATTAAAAAAGCTATCAATCACCAGGGAGGATGTCCAAACACTCAATATTTCTTGAGTGTTTTGTCAATTAAGCTAAGAGCTGATACATATTTCATTCCAATAGTCAGCTTGCAGCTTCTTATTTAGCATACCAGTGTTTGTTGTAGGTGTAAGGGGATATCTCTTCTCAACTAGCATATAGACATGCATATCTTTAAACCTCATAAAGTGTATTCCACAGGAATCATATAGCTCCAAAGCTATACTTTTTTCCGTGTAAATTCCTCCATATTGATCTCTTACATGATGTTCAAACATTAGTATTTAGATTACCCAATGCATCAATTTCATAAGCCTTCTTCTGGCCTTGTACTCCCATGCTTAGCTTTAACCAACTTCCACAGAGTTTCCAAATCTTCTCTGTCAAAGCTTTTGATCAGCTGACTAAACAATAAGTATATCTTGGAACTTCCATCAGCTCTCATTATTTCATAATAGCCATTCCTTCCTTTTCTATGAATCTAGAATCTCAAAGCATTGTTAGATAGAGGTATAGCATCAATTTCCACTTCATCATCTTGGACAATCTCAAAGCATTGTTTAAGATCTTCTTTCTCTTTATCATCTTCCATTTTTTATTTCTTTGCTACCTCTTGTTCTAGCTCTTCTACTGCTCTCTTAGAACTACTTTCTTGTGCCATCTCTGCTTTAGCTTTCTTTGAGCTTTCTTTCACCAACTTAGTATCCATATCAACAAACATGTTTACACTTGTCATGGATTTATCAAATAACTTTTGAATTTTTGCAAATGACTTTTTCTTCAATTGACTTTTGCTTGTAACCGCCATGTGCTTTAGCTAAGTTGGCATTGCACTTTTCTTTTGTGATTTAGTTGGTGGCTTGTTCCTCTTTTCTTGAGCTCTTAATGCTGCAAAGTGTTTCTTTCTCTTCTTTAAAAGTTCTACAAACAATCTTGCCTTCTCTTCATCTGTCACTTCTTCTTGCTCTCTTGCTTGCAATCTTTTAGCCAATAACCTAACAGCCTCTATCATTGCTTGCACATTATCCTATGAAATGTTGGCTTCTTTAACTTTCTTAGCCTTCTCTTTTTCAAGTCTTGCTTGTTCTTCTTCTTCAACTTGTAGCTTGAAAGCAAGTTCTTCATCAAGTCTTATTTATTATTTCTTTTTCAAAGGCTTCTTAGGTCCAATCATCTTAGCTTTGCCTTTATACTTGATGTTTAAAGGTATTGGTGTTAGTGTTGTTTTTGTTGTAGATTCATCAGGGTCTCTAAAAGTAATGCTTTTAGCTTCTAGGGTATTGTGAAGGTTTGCTGTTGTGGTTGTACACTTCACTAGTCTGGTTACCACAACCTTTAGGTTTTGCACTCCTCATTCAGCCAATGGCTTGAGCAAAGTGATTTTCAGTAGTAATTGTTGTGCTAAGAACACCACCTTACAGCTAGTATTAAATACTTCTCATAACTTTTTTCACTTTGCTCTGCAACAAACACTTCTTCACCATTAAAAACATCTCTATCAAACATTTGAGGATCATCATGCCTCCCATGAGTTTCATCTACCAATGTAACTTCTGCATCTTGGTCAATGTCATCTATTTTCCTCCCCTGTTTGGATGGATCCTCCTGATCACCCAAACCTTCATCTTAAGAGGGAAACAAACTTGTATAGTATTACCAATTTTGAATAGTCTTTTGAGCTTGTGAGTTTTTGACCCTCCTTTCTTATTTAACCTCTTGACTCTCAACTTCTAACTTGAAATCTCCTGTGCTTGAGTAGTCTTAGTATTTTCCAGGTCAAGGACCTCTGTTGCAATTTGGTAAATTTCCATCAAATTATTGAGTTTCAAACTATCCTCACCACTGAGCATTGGATCATTAGAATGTGTATGTACATTTTCCTCATTGGCAGCCTCATCTGCTATAGGCTTTGTAGACCACTGGATTGAGGAATCTCAGTGTCTTTTCTCTTTGGCTTCCTTGGTTTTTGTTTCTTTTGGGGTTGAGATGTTGATGGCTTGAGTAATAATGGGTGTGTGATGATGTGGGATCAGTAGGATTAGCTGAACCTTCACCCATTTCTTCTTGAGCTTGAACCATCATGGTTGGAAATAAGGGTGTAACTGCTCCAGAGAATCCTTTCCCAACCCTTTTCATATTGCCAAATACCTTCTTTGTGTGAGAGGGTGTAACAAAAATTTCATCATGAGTAGACATATCACCAACTTGTTTATCCAGAAGACTTGCACGAACATAGGATACTTAGAAAATTTGACACTATATCTAGATTCTTCACCATACTTTTCTAGATATATTAGAAATGTTGAATTTCTAGTTTGTGGCCTAGCAGATATTGCAGGGCCATGTGCTACTGAATCCGTTCCATGCAGTAAGATTTCAGCACTTAGCATTGCAGAATAGTATATCAATACTTCCATTGAGGAGAAAAGAAGCTTTATTAGAATGTAAGTTTCTAAGAATGTTTTGTCATACCCCATTAAAGCAAGTGGCTACAATATCAGATGGGTTAGTTAGTGAGTGAAAATGTGCTTATCCTTCGAGACATTCTAATGGATAATAGGGAGTAAAGAAGTGACAGTGTAGTGTCCTTCTTATATTTAGTGCGATTAGAACTAGTGAATATTAGTGATAGTAGTGAGTAGCAAGATTAGTGTTTTAGTATTACTACTGTTAGTGGTGCTTAGTGATATAGTAGTGATACGCGGTCGATTCACTATATATATATATATATTATATATCTATATTTATATTTATATATATATATATATATTTATATATATTAATATATTATTAATATATAAGTATATAAGGATTATATCAAATAATAGTATAGTAAGTATTTTCCGTCGGGTTCAAGAAACAAACTTTTAACCAAAGTTGTCTCAAAAACCTCCCGGGTCGTTTTCCCTCGACGAAGCGTGAATTGAAAATCGGTTAAGTCCGTGATCGCCGTTTTGAATGGTTTTAAAGATTTTTGATTTGGGTTTTCTAAATCCTATGATTAAATGACAGTAGATTAAATGCACGAAAACAGTAAAACAAAGAAATGAAGATTAAACATGTAAGCATTTAAAAAACGTAAACGAGAATTAAGATAAAGCTACAATTAAAACCTAAATTAAACTCAAAAATGATTTTTTTTACTTTTCCTAATCCTAATTACTAACTTGTAAAAAAACTAAGGAAATCCTAAAGCTAGGAAATCCTAAACCGAGGGTGATTAAAGCTAAAATTAAAGAAAACGAGAACGGGAACGAAATCCCGTTCTTTAAAAAGTGAAATTTCAAAATATTAACCCTACGAAAGTAAATTTCAACCTAAGCCTATAATTTGATAAAGTAAAATCAAAATTTTAGAAAAAAGAATCTTTACCTCTTTTTTGATTATTTTTCTGTTTATTATGATTTTTTAAAGTTTTTAACAAAATTATTTCACGAAAATTATAAAACTTTAAGCTAAAAATCCTAGAAAATTTCTAAAAGTAGCTAATGATAAGAAGAATGCAGGAAAAATGAAAAATCCTAAAGTGCTAAACTCAATAAGCCGGGAAAAAACTTTTAAACACTTGAAGTGCTTTTTTATAACAAAGCTCAAAAAGGTGGTAAAAGAATAAAAAACGCACCTTAGGACGTAAAAGTCCCAAAGGGCCGCAGAGTGTAGTGGTGAGTGGTGTGTGTTGTTGATGGGCGCGTTTTTAAAAAGGTTTTGAGCGGGTAGAGGTCCCGGGTTCGAGCCTTGCTCACCCTGGATTTCCCATCTTCCCTTTTTTATTTTTGCAAAAACTTTTAAAAACAAAGTTATAGAACAGCTGAAAATAAGTATTTTTTGTAAAGACAACTTTTTTGGAAATCACTAATAAGCTAGAAAAGAGCTTATAAAACAGACAGAAAACACTTAACTTTTTTTTTGCTTTTTAATTAAACTTAAGAAAACCATTAAGCTAAGCTAAGCTAAAATCTAAGTAAAATAAGCTTCAACTACTCTAATTTTAACCTAATAAGCAAGTTCTAAACAAATCTAAGCTAAAACAATAAGCCATAAGCTGAAAAATCAAATTAAGCACTTGACATAAAACTGCATACCAAAACAGACAAAAAGCAAACTTTGAGCTTATTTTTAAGCTCTCAAACAGATCCTTATGGAAATAAGCTCTATACATACTTAAAGCTTGGCTAAAACACTACTTATAAAAGCAATTAAAAACTATTTTGAAAATCAAATAAGCAAAGAAAAAGCTAAATAAAAAACTACTTTTGACTTTTAACTATGTTTTTGGATTTTTAAGAAAAGACAAAATAAGCTAAAAACAAACCTTAATAAGCTATGCACTACTAAAAATTAATCTGAATAAGCTAGTTTGAAAAGAAATTAAACAAAAACTAAGGGCTTATAAGCTAAAAATCTCAAATAAGCAGTTTGGTGAAAACTGTTAACCCAAACAGTCCCTTAAGGCAACTTTGAGCTTATTTTTCAATAAGCTAAAAGATTCCTTATGACTTTTGGCTTATACCACTTAAAACTTTGACCTAAAAGCTACTTAAAACAGCTTTTAAAAACTATTTTGAAAATCAAAAGATCAATGAAAAAGCTAGTTGAAAAAGCTGATAATTCATTTTATTCTACTTTTGGTTATTGAATAAAAAGACAAAGTACTACTTTTAGACTTAAAAACAGATAAGCAAATAAGCTTTTTAATGCAAACTAAGCTTAAATAGATATCTAAACTAACCTATAAACTATTAGTGCTATGGATTTCAAGACATAATAACTACTTTTACCATCTGAAAATTAAGCTTAAACTAGGCTATTTGTCTATATTACCCTACTGATGCAGTTGACAAGTTTTTCAAAGCCAAAACTCAAAATCACAAATGCAGGCTTAAGGACTTACTTCTAGCACTTATAAAACAAAGGCAAAGTTATCAATTAAAACAGCTAGAACAAACTTGAGCCTAAAATGCATATAAATCTGAGTTAATGCTCTCAGATTCAAACATCTACACAAAAACTTTTAAAAACTTGATTAAACTTAACAAAGCACTAAAATCCTAATCTTATAAACTATAAAATGAAGTTCAAAATCAAACTAAAGGACCAAAAGGATCCTGACAGTATTAATTTTGGTTAATACTGTCCTGTCCCAAACACTCCTTTAGAAAGTTAAAACTCATTTTTTAGCTTATAATTATGAAAGATAAAGCTCAAAATCTAAATACCAGATTGTTGTTAAGCTACAATAAGACCTAATGAACAAATTTTAACTACTGAATAAGCAGAAACAATAAGCTAACTATCTATGCTACTATTTTTGGTATTTTTGACAGATTTGAAACACTAACTTGCAAACTTAATTCTAAGCAAACTAGTGAACTTAAAAAGTAACAAACAACATTATTTGACAGAATTAAGCTAAATGCAACAGTAATAAGCAAATGAAAAGTAAATTAAGCTAATATACAAAAATAAGCTAGAATGTAAATTGATAATAAGGTAAAGCTGGAAATTATATAGAAAGGTGTACCTCACACCTCAGCTAAACAGAGGTGTTTGCTCAAAATGAGCTTAAATCAACAAGCTCCAGCTTGTTTAGAACAAGCTGGTAGCGTCCAATAAGCCCTTCCCAAACTGGCTTACTTTGCATTTAAAAGCTGAGGTACATTTAGGGGAGAAAATGAGTATCAATAAGCTTAGTTAAGCTTTTAGATGCTTTAATCTAAGTGACAAACTAGCTTAAGAGTAAAGAGAGCTTATTAAGAGCTTAAGATATTATTTAGCAAAATTCATAAAAGTAAAAACACAATTTTAAAGTAAAAATACAATTTCATTAATAAGAAAAGGATTACAATGCTTTTAAAGAAAGATTACATTAAGAAAAGATGAATAAGCTGGAGATAAGCTAAACTACACTACTCTAAACTACCCTACTCCTAGATGGATTTTGTGTGTGTGAGGAGCTCTCCTTTTATAGGCTTCAGTGGAAGGATCTAGGCTTTTGGACACTCCTTGGTGTGTTAGTTGTGTGAGAGGATTCACTATCCTTGATCACAGCCCTTGATTTGTCCTTGTGCTTCTTTTGATTAATCACAGCCCTTGATTTCTTACCACTTCATCATTCCCCCAATTCATATGGCACGGGAATTGCAAGTTGGGTTTTTTTTTTGTTTCTGTATGAAAAACGTCATGGCTTGCATCACTTATTGCTTGTAGAAAGGTTAATTATACTTAAACAAAGGTAATATGGGTGCATGATAAATTTGGGGGAGATGCGTGAATAGTAACAATAGTTTTTCCTGCTCATTTTTACCCTTTATATTCGTTGGTTTGACTGGGAAGTTGGTCTTGGGTCATGGTTATTTAAAAGGTAAATTGGGCTGGTGGATTTATACTTTGGGCTTTGATGTTAACGAATTTAAAGGTTTACAAAGGGACTTACGAGATTAGTCTGTTATATTTAATGGACTAAATGGTGTTATTAATTTTTAGGGGACATGTGGTGCAATTGATTTAACAATAAGGGCTGTTTTGATATTTTAAGAGTTTTGTCCTTTTGTGGTTGACCATGATTTGACCATTGCTGGGAATGCCTAAACGCGTTTTATTGCGAAACGTAAGCATTTTACGTAGCCAATAAAAATAAGATGAACAAAGTCATTAATTATCCTTATAATAATCATATAACACTTGCTTGATATAAACATTTAATCGTTTAATGCCCGTTTACATTGAATGATCATTTTTAGTTTACGCGATTTAACTTAACGTTTACGGTTTAAGAGTAAACGCGTAAAACCCTAAAAATAAATTGTGAATTACATAATGTCATACAATGACCTAAAACACGAGGTGTTATAAGATTCCCCCACACAAATCCATTGTTGGTCTCACACGCAATGTTAATAAAACAAACCTGGAAATAAATAATTTTATCCCATTTTAACTTATGACCCCTTACAATCAAACAAGAACATAAAAGGTCCATTAAAAGGTTCAAAAATCATTAAATTCGCAAGTACCCCCGTTTTAACCATTTATTCAATAAAAAATAAAAACTAAGATAATAATTTTTATAAGATTTATTTAAAAATGCTTAAGAATAGGAGTTCATCATCCTTGACTTTTCACAATCCCCAAACTAAGCTTAAAACGAAATCACAGCCAAATATAAGATTAGATGCTAACATTACTCATAAATGCTAATTGTGTAAACGCAGCTACTTTTCGCACCCTTATTCCTAATTTCCTCTAAGGATTTTATTATTATTATTGGTAACAAATAAATTATGTCCTTATTATCATAAAGGTGCCCGGTTTAGACCATAATTAGTTTGAAATCCTTTCCTAAAGAGACGATATGGTGAGAATAAGGTCCACATTAAGGTTCTAATTTCACATGATTTAGGGGTTATCCTTTTTATTTCATCTGAAATAACTCAACTACGAGTCCAGAGACGAAAGATTTATTTAGATAACCCCGAAGTCAAAATTTGGCTTTATTATTATAATTATTATAATTGCAACATTATTAAACCTCCCGGTCCTTTAAACAACTACCACATCGGTATGCGAGCCGACCATGGTCCAGGAGTCTTATTTTGACCAGGAGATCCTCGACCTTTTAGAATGCTGCAACATCGGTTGTGAGCCGGCAAGATGCAGAAAATTTTTATCAGTCTTGGATTATTACTATGTGCCTTATTTAGAAGATTGCCACATCGGTTGTGAGCCGGCAAGAGACAGTAAACTTTTATCAGCCCACAGTTTTTATTATTATTATTATTACCTCTACCTTTTAAACGACTACCACATCGGTTGTGAGCCGGCAAGAAGTAGTGGTCTTATTTCGGCTTTGGTTTATTACATAACTTTTATTATTATTAGCCAAATTTCAAGTCCTGCGGTCTTTTAAAAACTGCCACATCGGTTATGAGCTGGCAAGAGACAGTAGCCAATTTCCCCGCAACACTGATAAAACCTCGATGTGTACCTTACTTTCACCAGAAGGAATCTCTACGAAGTGATTTAAATTAAGAATCACAAAAACCAAAGCAACCTTATTTATTCAACAATTATATAACGTTTATTAAGCTGGTGAGAGCAAAAAGCCACAATTAACCTCTATGATCTTTAAAGAGATCCAACTACTCCACGCTTAGCATCTAACTTATATTTAACTCTATCATTTTTTGATCTTTGCAAAATTTTAAAGTTAAGCAAACGCTAAGTCTCGAAAGCTAAGGGGAAAGCTAGAGTTTAAAACTCGATCAAGTCAAAAGCTACCTAATTCTACGAGCCTACTTATTTCTATATTTTTATATTTTCATCATTTTTTTAAAGCTACAAATAGAACAATAAAAATTTAATTTTTTTGGCTAAAATGGGGTTGCAAGGGACACATCAGGCACATGCAAGATCATATTTCGATAGAAATCCCCCTCACACTTAAAACCGAACATTGGCCTCAATGTTTAAAAATGTCAGGTGCCACCCCCACACTTAAGGACGAAAAAGGCAAATGCTACTAATTCAATGTGTGAAAGGGGAAACACAATATATATACATGATCATGATTAAGGATTCCATATTAAGAAAAAGATTGAAGACCAGATGATTGGATGATTGAAAACAAGCACGGGTCTTCATGATCTTAAAGAATCCTGCAAAAATGGAACCATATACCAAAGAAAGAAGCACGCCCCCACACTTGGGCTATTAAATCACACACTCTTATTTATTAAGAAAATAGAAAGAAGAAAAGACACGGGTTGCCTCCCGAGAAGTGCTTGTTTTTTAACGAGTCGCTAGCTTGACTCGCCCCCAGATTAGTTATCCTTGGGGGGGCTCTTGGAGATCCGGGACATCTACAGAAAGGATGTCCCCTCCAAAATAGTGTTTGATCCGGTGCCCATTTACTTTGAAGTGAGGACCATCGGGTTGGGATAACTCGACGGTACCATATGAAAATACTTCAGCAACCGTAAATGGTCTGGACCAGCGGGATTTTAATTTGCCCGAGAAAATCTTTAATCGAGAATTAAAAAGAAGAACACGATCTCCGATATGAAATTCTCGGTTTTTAATCTTAGCAACTTGTATCTTTTTGTCTTCTCTTTGTAGATTAAAGAGTTCTCGTAGGCTTGATCCTGAAGTTCATTTAATTCGTTAAGTTAAACTTTACGGTGATCACCCGCGGTTTTTAGGTCAATGTTAGCCCATTTCAAGGCCTAGTAGGCTTTATGCTCAAGCTCGATGGGGAGATGACAGGTTTACCGTATACCAGCTTATAAGGAGTACAACCGATAGGTGTTTTAAAAGCTGTACGAAAAGCCCACAAGGCGTCATCTAATTTATCGGCCCATCTCGCTCGATGCTCGCCTATCGTCCTTTATAATATCCTTTTTAAACCTCTATTGGAAACCTCCACCTGGCCACTAGTTTGTGGGTGATATGAGGTTGAGAGCTTATAAGTAACGCCATATTTTTTAAGAACATTAGAAAATTGGTCGTTACAAAAATGCGTCCCTCGATCACTTATAATGGCCCGTGGAGTTCCGAATCTAGAAAACAATTGTTTTAAGAACTTAACCACAACTCGGGCGTCGTTAGTGGGGAGCGCTTTCGCTTCCACCCATTTAGACACATAGTCGACAACCACGAGTATATATTGGTTCCCTCTTGAAGACGGGAACATGCCCATAAAATTGATGCCCTAGACGTCAAAAATCTCACAAATCTGACAGGATTTTGGGGCATTTCGTCTCGCTGTGAGATCTTTCCCTAACGCTGACATGAGTCACAGTGCGTGACAAAGTCCTGGACATCGCGATAAATGGTGGGCCAGAAAAAACCGGAGTCAAAAACTTTTTTAGCGGTGTAGTTCAGGCCATGGTGTCCCCCGGTGGGTCCATTATGGCAAGCTTGGAGAATATCCACAGCTTCCTGCCCGTCCACACACCGTCGAATAATCTGATCAGCACAAATCCGAAAGAGATAGGGGTCATCCCAGAAATAGTGTCGAATATCCTTAAAGAATTTCTTTTTCTGCTGGGACGACATCCACTTAACAAGCATATTCCCCACTAAGTAGTTTGCTATGTCAGCAAACTACGGGGGTTCATTGTTAGGATTAAGAGATATCATATTAAGTGACTCGTGTGGAAAATTGTCATTTATTTCCATTCCAACACGATCACCTTGATAAGGGTTTTCTAATCTGCTTAAATAATTAGCCACGAGATTCTCCGCTCTTTTTTTATCACGAATTTCAATAGTAAATTCCTAGAGCAGGAGAATCCACTGGAGCAACCTCGGCTTAGCATCTTGCTTATTAAAAAGGTATTTTAATGCCAAGTGATCCGTATACACTATGGTCTTGGATAAGACTAAGTAAGACCGAAATTTCTCGAATGCGTACACCACAGCTAAAAGCTCTTTTTCAGTAACGGTGTAATTAGTTTGAGCATTCGATAAGGTTTTACTAGCATAGTGTATAGGCCTAAAATATTTGTCTTTTTTTTGTCCTAATACAGCTCCAACAGCAAAATTACTAGCGTCACACATAAGTTCAAACGGCAAGTCCCAGTCCGGGGACACAAGAATAGGAGCTTCAGTCAACTTCTTTTTAAGAATTTCAAAAGAAGATTGACACTCGAATGAGAAGAAGAAAGGAGTGTCTTTTTCCAATAAGTGGGTCATTGGCCGAGCTATTTTAGAAAAATCTTTTACAAATCTTTTATAAAATCCGGTATGACCCAAGAAGCTCCTAATTCCTTTTACCGTGGTCGAAGGATGAAGTTTTGAAATTACATCCACTTTAGCTCTATCAACTTCAATACCACTTTTAGAGATTTTATGGCCTAGGACAATGCCCTCTTTGACCATGAAATGACACTTCTCCTAATTTAGAACTAGGTTGGTGTCTTCGCACAGTTTTAGCATCATATCTAAATGGGGGAGGCACGATGAGAATGAATCCTCGAAGACCGAAAAGTCATCCATGCAAACTTCCATGGTTTTCTCAATCATATCGTGGAAAATAGCCACCATACACATTTGGAACGTCATAGGAGCATTACAAAGACCAAAAGGCATTCGTCGATAAGCAAATGTTCCATACGGACAGGTGAAGGTGGTTTTATCCTGGTCTTGGGGATCAATAGGAATTTGGAAGTATCCAGAAAATCCATCTAAGAAATAATAAAATTTATTTCCTGCTAAACGCTTTAACATTTGATCCATGAAAGGGAGAGGAAAGTGGTCTTTTCGGGTGGCGTCGTTTAACTTTCGGTAGTCAATACAAACACGCCAACCCGTGACCAATCTTATAGGAATAAATTCATTATTTTCATTTGTAATAACCGTCATACCCTCTTTTTTGGGTACGACATGAATTGGGCTCATCCAAGGACTATCAGAAATGGGATAAATCAATCCAGCATCGAGAAGTTTTATAACTTCTGCTTTGATTACTTGATGGATTTTAGGATTTCTAGTGATGAACAACTGGTTTAAAATCGTCTTCCATTAATATCTTATTAGTGCAAAAATTCAGATCAATACCTCGAATATCAGATATTTTCCAAGCTATCGCCCGTTTATGTGATTTTAAAACCTTTAGAAGCTGTTCTTTTTCCTCCCTCTTCAAGTCTTTAGAAATAATTACGGGTAACTTAGAAGTACCCTCTAGATATGCATACTCGAGATGAGGAGGTAAGTCCTTGAGCTCAAGATCCAAAGGATCATCAATAGAAGATTTAATCTTTTCAGTTTCATTAATCAAACATACAGGATGGGGAATAGGAGGGAGATTTGGTGTAGGATCTTCATTAAGTAATTCTTCTAGAAAAAGGATATCTCCCTCTGAGTCATAGATGCCATTATCAATACCCGATGGTATCGAATCACCTAGAGAAAGAAATACGTCGGTCTCCTCCAAAAGAAAGTCACTATCCCTAAAGGGAGTGAGAGAAGGGGAGAGAGACTTGACCACAGGGTCAGGAGAAGGAGTGGGACTGCCACTCATTGGATTAATTGACTTTTGAACATTTAGCACCTCATGGAAATGATCCTCGCATGTAATATCAAGAATGTCAATCTTATGGATTGATTCATCACCATGTTTTTGAGGATATTTCGAGGTACTTTCAACATTAAAGACCAATTCCTCATCACAGACTCGAAGAGTTAACTTTTCATCGTGTACGTCAACTAAAGCATGGGCTGTCCTCAGAAAAGGTCTCCCCAAGATAAGAGGAACCCGAGGATCAACCTCATAGTCAACTACCACAAAGTCAGCTGGGAATGTAAACTTTCCCACTTGAACGAAGACATCCTCGGCTATACCGGCTGGATAAGCAACAGTCCGGGTAGCTAACTCAAGGGTCATTCGAGTGGAAGAAAGATCAGGCAGAGATAGTGTCTTCCACACAGAAAGTGGCATCAAGTTAATGCTAGCACCTAGATCGGCTAGGGCCATGCATGACTCGAGCCCATAGAAATCACAAGGAATGAGAAACCTCTTAGTGTCTCTAAGTTTTTCAGGTAACTTTTTGAGGAGCACAGCTGAGCAGTTCTCATTCAAGGGTGTATTTGCCATTTCAAGAAGTTTCTCCTTATTTGTAAGGAGATCTTTAACCATTTTAGCGAATTTAGGCATGTGAGCTAGAGCCTCGGCAAAGCTGATATTGAAGTGTATCTTTTTAAACATTTGTAAGAAACTATGAATTTGGATATCAGCTTTCCCTTACAACTTTTCCTTATTCAACCTCGATGGATATGGTATCGAAGGTTGATGCGGATTAGGCTCAGGAATCACAGGAGAAGAAACAGGAGCAGGAGGAAGCTCAATAGAAGCGGGAGACAGCTGGACAACCAGAGGTGGGACACTAGTGGTACTCTCGGTGAGTACCTGGTCCGTTATCATTTTCGGTTCTCGGTCCACATCCTTAGAAGAAGAAAGAGGAGGAGGAACCGAGGGTCCAGCTAAAGTAGCACCACTTTGAGTGGTGATAGCTTTAAGATCTTCCTGAGGGTTAGGAACGGTGTTGCTCGGCAACACTCCCTGAGGTCTTTCTATAAGAACCTTTTGCATTTGATCTATTTTATTTGCCATACTAGTGTTATGGTTCTTCAACTGTTGCAATTGTTGGTTATTATACTCTTGCATTTGTTGCATTCTAGCCTTAGTCATTTTCATATGTTGATTCATCATCTCTTCAAAAGATGGTACATTTGACTGAGGTTGATTCTGATTATATCCCTGATTTTGGTAGTAGTTATTTCCTTGATCATAATTCTGACCTCTGTTTTGAATAAACCCTTGGTTTTGAGAACCTTGATTATATTGATTTTGGTTATGATTCTGGTTCTGATTCTGATTCATGTTTTGATAATTTCCCTGATTAGCTCCTTGATAATTTCCCTGATTATTTTGATTTTGATTATTTCCTTGATTAAATCCGGGTGGTCCAAGATAGTTATTCGAATGATAGCTAAGCATATTTCGGTTACCTTGTGGTTGGTAAGAATTACCACCTTGATTGTAGGTTCCCGACGTAGCGTATACGTCCTGAGTGTAGCCACCGGTGGCTTGACACTCGAAGTAGGGGTGTGGACCACCACACGTCTCACAACCGTTTTGAACAGAATTAACTCCATTGTGTACAAAATCAACCGGTCGGTGTAAAGCGAGAAGAGCTTCAACTTGCTTAGTGAGAGAACTAATATGAGCATCTTGAGCTGAGCTCCCACTAGCACTTGAAACTTGAGGTTTGTTTCTAGAAGTTTGAACTTTAGATTTATTTTCAATAATAGTCAAAGCCTCTTGGGTATTCTTTGTCAAGAAATTACCTCTAGCTGCAGAATTAAGAGAATCCTGATCAGCTTGACCCAAACTATCGTAGAAAGTATCAATCTGGTGGAGAGGAGAAAAGCCCTGATGGGGACCTTTATTAAGAAGATTATTAAATCGGTCCCAGGCTTCAGCAAAAGTCTCACCGAATCTTTGTTGAAATCTCGTGATTTCATTTCGAAGATTGGTAGTCTTAGAAGGAGGAAAGAAATGGTTCACGAACTTGGACACAAGATCGTTCCAAGTCGTGATAGAATTTAGAGGTTATTTATCAAGCCATGTCCAGGTTGCTCCTTCGAGAGAAAATGGAAACAACATCAACTTAATAACATCAGGTGGAACTTGATTAAGTTTCACTGTTTGAGTTTGATCGAGTCCGAACTACACGTATATAAATATATATAATATATATAAATACGTAATAATAAGGATAGGCCAATAATAGAACCTGAAACATTATAAATAACCAACATCACTCAATATAAACCACCTAATATATTTTTCCTATATAAAATTATAAAAAACCATCATACCAACTAAAATAACCACAATCACATGAACAGATCTTACTCCTGCCCAGAGTCAAATTTAATGTATAGACTCTAATTATCAATGATAATATTTCAAATAGTCTCCCTAACTCTCTGCCGAACCCTATTAAACAATCTCTACATATCTCCTACACCACTAGTGCCCCAATAAACACTGTGTTCTATTACAACATTCATCTCAAAACCTGTTCATTTGTATTAGACCATACTATTGTGTGTTTATAAAGACAGACTATAGTACTCTCGCCTGTTAACAAGACTCCGTTTAAATTACGCGAAATTCACCCACATAGACCACTCCACCAAAGATTCATCAATAACAACCTAAATTTAACTCACTAAATAACTCCCATAAATAAAACCTTCAATAATCAAAATATTAGTTATCACATATAATTAATAAGATCACAAATATAGTAAATATATAAATTAAATACAATCATCCATTTACAACAACCATACCACCTTTATCTTAATACTCTGTCTATATACTTATATCAATCGCACTCATCTCATGTCTACATAACTCTTCCGAATTCTCTCCAACGCTTCCCCCTCTAGAGAATATACATATCAACGTGTCTCAAATGGTCCGTAAAAAAAACCTCTATTAGTTAAACCACTAATTGCAGTGTAAACGTCACGAGCCTATACAACATAATTATTCACAATCTCAATCTACCCTCATAAACAATCATCATACGAATCTCCTCTCCAAACTCAGCACAATAACATCCTTACATATAATATTGTAAAAACAAATTACTCATCCACCTTCAACACACTTTAGAAGAATACTCTCAAATTTCCTCAAACAATATTGCCACACATCTATTATATGAAATTCAACATTTAATGAATATCATCGCACCAATACATAACAGTCGAAACCTCAATACACACTCACTTCCCCTATCTCACCAGAAAAAAAATAATAACCACCATCACACTCTGTAAAAGAGCATAAACAAAAAGACACTAACTCGAATTAAACAACTCACTATACCTATTCTCATATGTAACTCGTCACTCACACACTTTCCCAATATTGCAAATCACCCGTTGTGCTCTAAAACTATCTCCAGTGTGTAATGTTCCTAACTCTCAAACAATCAATAAACACTACACTTACCAAGTATCTTCCTCTCCACATGTAATGTGTCCTATACGCTCTCCTCCTACTCTACACAACAAATGTTGTGTAACATCCTAATAGTTGCTCAGACACCAAATCTATCTGTACAAAATCTCTCTGTATGTTATAGTCTGTAAATGTGGCCACACCATCTTATGACAATCTACATCATCATCTGTTTTTATCCAAACAACCTCCTATCACTGCACTCAGCAAACTCTTTAACCAATCTTTAGCCCACACGTAATTTAATATTATTCCCTTTACTCATAAATGTGTACACGTAAGAAACTCCACTACTACTCCTCACTACAAACTGCTAATCACTACCATTTAAACCCATAATATATATTACCTCTCCTAAACAAACCCTTAATAAAACCATCTCTAATCATGCACAATATAACAACAATCACTCCAAATAGAAAAACTCTTACTTACCATCAATTTTGTATAACTAATATACTACAATAGTAATCATTGGACAAATAATGCTAGTGTGATGACATATGACCTCATATGATGTAATCTAATCCCAAGACAATGCCAACATCAAAGTGACCTAACAACCATATATAACACTAAGAAATCAAAGTTCACTATCAATACATAATTCAATCATTGTGTGTTCTCCGATGTGTTCAAAGCCTAATATATTGTACTGACTCCTCTCATATGTTTCACACAACTTTGTTAAAGTTCTTACAATGTGTCACACCTTCGTATCCCCCCTCCACAGTGGTTCCTTCATACTACCATTCTTACCTGAGTGGTTCTAATGATACTAGAAAAGTCATTTAAAAAAGAAAGAACACTAAAGAACAAATGTGTAAGTCTTTTTCATATCAGTATAGCTAAAATTAACATGTTCCTGATCCTTACATATAACATTGTTACATGTCAGTCACCCTACTCATATTGACAAACTTGTGCTCTCATGTCCATTAGTCTATATCTCAATAATTGTGTGCTCACATCCTCCCTCGAACACATCCATAAACAAAGAGATCTATGATCAAGCCACCTTAGTATGTAGTCCTTCTCAAAATGTCGTATCTACCCGTGACTACATACCTACGATCTCTATGAATGATCAGACGTGTCTATGACAATGAACTGAAAGTATCGACTCTTCATATCTCCCATGTTAATATATGCGTGGATGTCAACCTTGAGTTTAGTACTACCCATGATAACACAGACACCTCGCTGCTGTGTCCAGCTCATCCTGTTAACTGTCTCTTATGTCTACTTCAATCTACCTTTGATATACTCCTAAGTTTGAAACTCGATTTCAACTACCGCTCACACCACAAACATAACAGTAGTGTAACTTAATGTGATACTGCAATCTGTCAACAAACGATAATACGAGTGCCAATCTCCTGAGAACCGAACCATCATGTGTCACCTTTCTATTTTCTTCTATGTCGACTCAGCGACTTTAAATAATATAGCTGTAGTCAAATCGCTCAATAGTGCTAGCTTTCAACATGAGCACTGACATACCCAGTAATTTGTCACTGTATCAGACTCAGGTGGTTTCTAGTAGTTAACATACATGCCGTTAATTCTCTCATAACAAGTAATGCATAAGGACTTTTGTGTCAGTATTATATATGTATGTATTCGACGTTTATTGGTAGTATTCGTGGTTAGATGCAGCGCTCACTAAAGTAAGGGGTGCTCTTGATGCCAAAGTGTTATGTCTCCTAGTGATTATGTCTGAGTGCTTTCTATAGTATTGGTCGGATTTGTGAGCTGTAGTGCTGATAGAGATTGGAGCCACATGATTTAATTGCTGCTTGGGTTGTTGTAGTATTAATGGTTAATATTGATCAAGGTAAGATTAGTATTGTTGTTGCATGTAGTGTCCTAGCGCTTATTATGTTAAACTCTCATACATTACCTCTGTCTCGTAGTACGGCGAGTGTGAGTCATAAATGAACTATTGAACTGTGTTTGTCTGAGATAAAAGGTTTATGACATAAACAGATATGCAACAGGTTATATAGGTTTGGCATTCAGGATTATAATGGCTGAAGATCGTGATTGAAGGTGTTTCTAATAAGCAGCAGGTTATAAGGGTTTGACGTTTAGGATATAGCAGAATCATATGGCAGCTTGTAAAGAAGTGAGGGTTTCAAAGTAGTAAGCCATGTGTTAATACTGCTCGTATAATATGTTGATGCTGCTATTTGATTTTGGTATTGATTTGTTATGGTATACAGATATGATTTTAATGCTACCAGGTATTAAAACTTAATACTTCTAGTATTTGTGTTAGTGCTGCCAGTTTTAAGAAGAACAGTAGTAACAAGAGTTTGTACTGCTAGCCTTAAAGCAGTTAATACTGGTAGCTTTATTCCTAGTAGTTAATACTGCTGTATTTATTCGGGTTTCTACTGCTAGCGACATTTGGAAGTTAATACTGCCAACAGGTTTGGATTCATTAGTACTGCTACGCTTCTAAGTTTGTACTGCCCAAAGTTCAAACTGCTTGGGTTCACGAGAGTGCACGTACTATCAAGGTATATTAGTACTACCTATATTTTTGAAGTTAATACTGCTCAAAGTCTTTAATACTGCTTGGTTTTCTTAGTTAATACTGTTGGGCTCAAAGAAAATAGGCTTAAGGAATTACTACTATTGAGTTCGAGTTTATGACAGTTTATAGTAGTATTGTTTGCAAAGCAAGGATGCTTCTGATGCTAACGTATACTTTATGTTGCTATTTGGAGTATTAAAACTGTTTGAGTATATGCAACAGGTTCGAGTATTATGGTTAGTATTGTTCAAAGAAGGTTAGTAATGTCCGTTTCTTAGTGCTACCTTTATTCTGTTAAAACTACTCGAATGTGTTTCAACTGTTTGTGTTGTCCGAGAAAAAAGGTTTATACTGCTCGTCATTCGTTAGTACTAATGCCAAGGATAACATAAGGTGATTAGTACTGCTGCTTGTTATATTTAGTTAGAGAGAAAACAGTAGTAACAATGATACTACTGCCATATATATTCACATTGTTTCTAGTTTATATTCAAGTGATTATAATGGCTGAAGATCATGCTTGAAGGTGTTTATGATAAGCAGCAGGTTATAAGGGTTTGACGTTTAGGATACAGCAGAAACATATGGCAGCTTGTAAAGTAGTGAGGGTTTCGAAGTAGTAAGCCATGTGTTAATACTGCTCGTATAATATGTTGATGCAGCTCTTTGATTTTTATATTGATCTGTTATGGTATACAAATATGATTTTAATGCTGCCAGGTATTAATACTTAATACTCCTAGTATTTGTGTCAGTGCTGCCAGTTTTAAGAAGAACAGTAGTAACAAGAGTTTGTACTGCTAGCCGTATAGCAGTTAATACTGCTAGGTTTATTGCTAGTAGTTAATACTGCTGGATTTATTTGGGTTTCTACTGCTAGCGACATTTGGAAGTTAATACTGCCAACAGGTTTGGATTCATTAGTACTGCTACGCTTCTAAGTTTGTACTGGCTAAAATTCAAACTGCTTGGGTTCACGAGCAGTACGCTTTTGAAGTTAATACTGCTCAGAGTCTTTAATACTGCTTGGTTTTCTTAGTTAATACTGTTATGATCAAAGAAAATAGGCTTAAGGAATTACTACTGTTGAGTTCGAGTTTATGACAGTTTATAGTAGTATTGTTTGAAAAGCAAGGATGCTTCTAATGCTAACGTATACTTTATGTTGATGTTTAGAGTATTAAAACTGTTCGAGTATATACGACATGATTTAATGTTGCTTGGGTTCGAGTATTATGGTTAATATTGTTCAAAGAAGGTTAGTATTGTTCGTTGCTTAGTGCTACCTTTATTGTGTTAAAACTGCTCGAATGTGTTTCAACTGTTAGTGTTGTTCGAGATAAAAGGTTTATACTGCTCGTCATTCGTTAGTACTAATGCCACAGACGACATAAGGTGATCAATACTGTTGCTTGTTATATTTAGTTAGAGAGAAAACAGTAGTAACAATGATACTACCTACATATATATATTCACATTGTTTATAGTTTTTATTCAAGTGATTATAATGGTTGAAGATCGAGCTTGAAATAAGCAACAGGTTCTAAGGGTTTGGCGTTCAGGATACAGTAGAAACATATGGCATCTTGTAAAGAAGTAGAGGGTTTCGAAGTAGTAAGCTGTGTGTTAATACTACTCGTATAATATGTTGATGCTGCTATTTCATTTTGGTATTGATCTGTTATGGTATACAGATATGATTTTAATGCTGCTAGGTATTAATACTTTACTAATGCCAAGGATGGCATAAGGTGATTAGTACTACAGCTTGTTATATTCAGTTATAGAGAAAACAGTAGTAACAATAATACTATTGCCATATATATTCACATTGTTTCTAGTTTGTATTCAAGTGATTGTAATGGCTAAAGATCGTGCTTGAAGGTGTTTCTGATAAGAAGCAGGTTAGAAGGGTTTGGCGTTCAGGATACAGCTGAAAGATAGGGCAGCTTGTAAAGAAGTGAGGGTCTCGAAGTAGTAAGCCATGTGTTAATACTGCTCGTATTGATCTGTTATGGTATATAGATATGATTTTAATGCTGCCATGTATTAATACTTAATACTGCTAGTATTTGTGTTAGTGCTGCCAGTTTTAAGAAGAACAGTAGTAACAAGAGTTTGTACTGCTAGCCTTATAGCAGTTAATACTGCTAGGTTTATTCCTAGTAGTTAATACTGCTGGATTTATTCAAGTTTCTACTCCTAGCGACATTTGGAAGTTAATACTGCCAATAGGTTTGGATTCATTAGTACTGCTACGCTTCTAAGTTTGTACAGCCCAAAGTTCAAACTGGTTGGGTTCACGAGAGTGCACGTACTATCAAGGTATATTAGTACTGCCTATATTTTTGAAGTTAATACTGCTCGAAGTATTTAATACTGCTTGGTTTTCTTAGTTAATACTGTTGGGCTCAAAGAAAAATGGCTTATAGAATTACTACTGTTGAGTTCTAGTTTATGACAGTTTATAGTAGTATTGTTTGTAAAGAAAGGATGCTTCTGATGCTAACGTATACTTTATGTTGCTGTTTGGAGTATTAAAATTGTTCGAGTATATGCCACATTATTTAATGCTGCTTGGGTTCGAGTATTATGGTTAATATTGTTCAAAAAAGGTTAGTACTGTTCGTTGTTTAGTGCTACCTTTATTGTGTTAAAACTGCTCGAATGTGTTTCAATTGTTAGTGTTGTCCGAGATAAAAGGTTTATACTGCTCGTCATTCGTTAGTACTAATGCCAAGGATGACATAAGGTGATTAGTACTGCTGCTTGTTATATTCAGTTAGAGTGAAAACAGTAGTAACAATGATACCACTGCCATATATATTCACATTGTTTCTAGTTTGTATTCAAGTGATTATAATGGCTGAAGATAGTGCTTGAAGGTGTTTTTGATAAGCAGCAGGTTAGAAGGGTTTGGCGTTCAGGATACAACAGAAAAATATGGCAGCTTGTAAAGAAGTGAGGGTCTCGAAGTAGTAAGCCACGTGTTAATACTGCTCGTATAATATGTTGATGCTGCTATTTGACTTTGGTATTGATCTATTATGGTATATAGACATGATTTTAATGCTGCCAGGTATTAATACTTAATACTGCTAGTATTTGTGTTAGTGCTGCCAGTATTAAGAATAACAGTATTAACAAGAGTTTGTACTGCTATCCTTATAGCAGTTAATAATGCTATGTTTATTCCTAGTAGTTAATACTTCTGGATTTATTCAAGTTTCTAATGCTAGCGACATTTAAAAGTTAATACTGCCAATAGGTTTGGATTCATTAGTACTGCTACGTTTCTAAGTTTGTACTGCCCAATGTTCAAACTGCTTGGGTTCACGAGAGTGCACGTACTATCAAGGTATATTAGTACTGCCTATATTTTTGAAGTTAATACTGCTCGAAGTCTTTAATACTACTTGGTTTTCTTAGATAATATTGTTAGGCTCAAAGAAAATAGGCTTAAAGAATTACTATTGTTGAGTTGAGTTTATTACAGTTTATAGTAGTATTGTTTGCAAAGCAAGGATGCTTCTGATGCAAACGTATACTTTATGTTACTGTTTGGAGTATTAAAACTATTTGAGTATATGCAACATGATTTAATGCGGGTTGGGTTCGAGTATTATGGTTAATATTGTTCAAAGAAGGTTAGTACTGTTCGTTGCTTACTGCTATCTTTATTGTGTTAAAACAGCTCGAATGTGTTTCAACTGTTAGTGTTGTCTGAGATAAAAGGTTTATACTGTTTGTAATTTATTAGTACTAATGTCAAGGATAACATAAGGTGATTAGTATTGTTGGTTGTTATATTTAGTTAGAGAGAAAATAGTAGTAACAATGATACTACTGCCATATATATTCACATGGTTTCTAGTTTGTATTCAAGTGATTACAATGGCTGAAGATTGTGCTTGAAGGTGTTTCTGATAAGCAGCAGGTTATAAGGGTTTGGCGTTCAGGATACAAAAGAAACATATGGCAGCTTGTAAAGAAGTGATGGTTTCGAAGTAGTAAGCCATGTGTTAATATTGCTCGTATAATATGTTGATGCTGCTATTTGATTTTGGTATTCATCTGTTATGGTATACAGATATGATTTGAATGCTGCCAGGTATTAATACTAAATACTGCTAGTATTTGTGTTAGTGCTGCCAGTTTTAAAAAGAACAGTAGTAACAAGAGTTTGTACTGCTAGCCTTATAGCAGTTAATACTGCTAGGTTTATTCCTAGTAGTTAATACTACTGGATTTATTCGGGTTTCTACTGCTAGCGACATTTGGAAGTTAATACTGCCAACAGGTTTGGATTCATTATTACTGCTACGCTTCTAAGTTTGTACTGCCCAAAGTTCAAACTGCTTGGGTTCACGTTAGTGCACGTACTATTAAGGTATATTAGAACTGCCTATATTTTTGAAGTTAATACTGCTCAAAGTCTTTAATACTGCTTGGTTTTCTTAGTTAATACTGTTGGGCTCAAAGAAAATGGGATTAAGGAATTACTACTGTTGAGTTCGAGTTTATGACAGTTTATAATAGTATTGTTTGCAAAGCATGGATGCTTCTGATGCTAACGTATACTTTATGTTGCTGTTTGGAGTATTAAAACTGTTCGAGTATATGCAACTTGATTTAATGCTGCTTGGGTTCGAGTATTATGGTTAATATTGTTCAAAGAAGGTTAGTACTGTTCGTTGCTTAGTGCTACCTTTATTGTGTTAAAACTGCTCGAATGAGTTTCAACTGTTAGTGTTGTCCGAGATAAAAGGTTTATACTGCTCGTCATTCATTAGTACTAATACCAAGGACGACATAAGGTGATTAGTACTGCTGCTTGTTATATTCAGTTAGAGATAAAACAGTAGTAACAATGATACTACTGCCATATATATTCACATTGTTTCTAGTTTGTATTCAAGTGATTATAATGGCTGAAGATCGTGCTTGAAGGTGTTTCTGATAAGCAACAGGTTATAAGGGTTTGGCGTTCAGGATACAGAAGAAACATATGGCAGCTTGTAAAGAAGTGAGGGTTTAAAGTAGTAAGCCATGTGTTAATATTGCTCGTATAATATGTTGATGTTGCTATTTGATTTTGGTATTGATCTTGTATGGTATATAGATATGATTTTAATGCTGCAAGGTATTAATACTAAATACTGCTAGTATTTGTGTTAGTGCTGCTAGTTTTAAGAAGACAGAAGTAACAAGAGTTTGTACTGCTAGCCTTATAGCAGTTAATACTGCTAGGTTTATTCCTAGTAGTTAATACCGTTGGATTTATTCGGGTTTCTACTACTAGCAACATTTGGAAGTTAATATTGCCAACAGGTTTAGATTCATTAGTACTGCTACTCTTCTAAGTTTGTACTGCCCAAAGTTCAAACTGCTTGGGTTTACGAGAGTGCAAGTACTATCAAGGTATATTAGAACTGCCTATATTTTAGAATTTATTTAACACCCCCAAATTTACACGCAGCGGAACCAACAATTTAGGTGTTAAATAATAGTACAATAATCATAAGACATAAAGAACGACTCAATGAGACGTTTTAAAACAAACGAACAACCATTCCATTCCATATTTATCAGAGTTCAAAAGCGTAGTCCCAAGAAATCGTTACCATACATAAAATAAGTTTGATTTAACCAAACTAAAACAAGTTTTTAATGAGGAATGGGTTTTTAAATGGTGGACAAAAGTTTAGCGCAAATCCTCCTCATCAGTGCCTTCAAGCCTTCGTACCTCAATTACCTGAGATGAAACATGCTAAAAAGTCAACACGAGGTTGAGTGAATTCATAGGTTTGATAATTGATAAACAGTAGAAAGAGAGTTGAACACAAGCATTATAATATTCATAAGCATCATATAGACTTGTTGATCAGACAAGCTAATAAACAACAGTTGCATTGAGCTCGCGACACCGATCCCATTGACGAAATCCATAATCAAGTAATAATACAATGAATGCCCCCAGGCTAGGTATTTTCGTCAGATACCTACTTACATCTCCATACAATATGTCCGTACATTGGGAGTGCTCACTTTCCCGGATTCAAACTCCCAAAAACCGAACCGGGTTGTCAAGCCCATAGCGCTATTAATTGTATGAGCGGCTACCCATCATAGGTAGTTGACGGCTCACGATTGGGGTCTTATGACGAAAGCTACTCAAGCAACAACATATATTCACATACGGGTCCAAGCATACCAGAAGAAAGCTACTTGTGTTCGTTTTATAAAAACTAGCATGCATCTCCCTCGCGGGGTTTTATAAATACAGTTTAAAAGTTGAAAGGCGAGGCTATAAACTCACTTGATAATTTCGGAAGAAAATAGATCGGCGTTAAACGAACTTGGTCGTCGGCACGCAATCACCCGGAACCTATACAACATGTATGGGTTTTAGGTTTCTATGTCGGTAAAAATTAATAATGACGACAAAATAGACAAGTATGAATATGTAGGTATGATGATCAAGTTATAATTGGGTAAATTAAATCACACTTAAGTTTTCTAAGTAAAAAGTATGTCATTTTTACTAGTTTTATTAATTGCTAGATTTTACTAGTTTTATCCTAATTGGTCCAAAAAGCCCAATAGGCCCAATTATAAGCCCATTAAGTAATTTGGTCTTTTTTAATGGTCCATGACCAGGCCTTAGTCCAAATATTAGGCCCAAGTGGGTTGAGCCCAATGCTAAGCCCAATAGGTCTTATAAATATAATTAGTGTATTTGGGTCTAGTGGCCCATTTAAGTCTTATGGCTTATTTTAAGTTTATGTGTATAACTTGTATAAATTTTTCGGGTTTTCAAGGTCGATATAAGTTTAAGGTCAGTAGGTTCATTATATAAAAACTCCCAAAAGTGGGTCCTACCACCTCGGGTTTTCGTCGCAAAAACGCTTTACAAACTTTTAGTATGGTTATAGACGTAAAAGTTTTATATAGGTTTATGTTTATAAAAATAGTTGTATCTCTTTAACCATAAATAATGTACTTATAATATTTACATCTCTAGTTTCATATTTAAGTGTACATTATAGATTATAAGTTATTTCTATACTTTATTTTGAGTGGACATATACTTAAAGTCATTTCTTTATACAAAAGTCAATTTAGCATTTTTGGCTGAAAACTTACTTTTACCATTTTTGACGCCATTTTCAAACCATAATGAATTGGTTGACTATCCAATTGGTCCAGTATCTACATAATTTTATCTACATCTCATAGTTTTAGGTTTTTACTCAACTCAGTGTGCAATTATGACTTTTTATACGTTCTGTCCAGCAAGGTCAGAATTGCCTACTTTTGGTAAAATGGTCATATCTCATGCAATTTTTACATTCAAGTGTTGATTCAAATTGCTACTAGCTCATAAAACAATTGTCCACAACTTAGATAAGTCAAATAAATTATTTATCATACTCAAAAATGTCAAACTTTCTGTTTACTTCTGCCCTAATTTTTCTAGTGATTTCCACCATGTTTTAAGTTAGTTTTATCCATTTTCAACCTAATCTAGTACACACAAAACCCCAATAAACTCTTGATCATCATATTCATCATATTTACAATTACATTTATAAATAAAATACAAGAAAATACAAGAATAACAAAAATAAGTAGAGGTTTATACCCACTAAATGATGCAAGTGATGATTTTCACCCAAAACAAAAGGACTTCTTTACACCAAGTCTTGAATCTTAACCCAATATTTTGACACCAAGTTTCCTAGCCACAAATCTTTACTAGGACATTATTTCCTTGACATGCATGACCCTCTTCACACTAATCTTCTAAATCAGCCCCAAAGCCTACAAATGATAGGTTTTATGGTATGTAAATGGAGCTTGGAATGTGAGGAATTAAATGGTGTAAATATAACAAGTGATTGTAATGGAAATTTTTGTATGAATTAAGGGTTTTGTGGGTTAAGGTGTACGGCAAGAACAAGGGAGACAAGAGAGAAGTGTGAGTTTTGTAAGTGACAATTGAGAGAAGAAAATGAAATGGGTTGGTTTTATAAAACCCTTACATGCAATGCTAGTGTTTAAGCAAGACAAATGTCTTGCATTTCCTTCTCCAAATGCCACGCCACCTATGAGGTGGTGGTGTCATGTTTAAAGTTTATAATTTTATAAACTTTAGTATTTAGGGTATAAATTTTAAGATAGGTAGGTAGTTTTGAGGCTAACGGGTATCGACGTAAAATATAACGAGAGTTAAGGCGAAACCACGAAGTAAAAACGAATATGATAAAAATAATTCTACATTAAACGGAATACTTTTCTGAAAAGTTTAATTTACGTAAGGTTCAAGACGAATAATTGTTTTAAGCATAGCTCGAATTTAATTAAAACGACGATTTCAATAAAATGTGTAGATGTAAATAAAAGTAACTTGTTTAAAATTTATAAATTAATTATGAGATTAGAAATAGTAGTGACCTTAAATACGGGGGTTTTACAAGCTTAATATTGCTTTTTAGCTTAATACTGCTTATTTCATGCTTATTTTAGTTTAGAATAGTTTATATCTACTTATTATAGTTGTTTGTTGCTTATTTAGGTCATTTGATTAGTTAAAATTTAGTTTACAAGAGTTAGTTACAAATCAGTTATAAAAACCAAAAATAGTAGCATTAGCTTTAATCTAGTTGTTCATGCTTAATTCTGTGTTTAGATTTTCTTATTAGTTGTTATTATAGCTTTATAATATCTGGTAATCATAGATTGTGTGTTAAATTTGAAATTTAAAGGAAATTTTTTTTGGTTAAGTGGCTTTTAAAGGGGTGTTTAGATTAGGACCAGTACTAACCAAAAGTTAATACTGGTTGTGGTTTTCACCACTTTGGTGGTTTTTGATTCAACTTTCAGGTTGAGTTGATCTTGTTTTAGTAGTTCTAGGTTTAGATTTAGCATAATCACAAGTTTACTAGGCTTAAGTTTTCTTCTATAGTGATTAATTCAGTTTTAGGTGTTTAATCTTTGCATTTAAGGTGTTAGCCTTAAAAGTTGTTGGTTCATGCTCTATTAGTGCTCTATTTTAAGTACAATATCTAGTCAAAGTGCTTGATGCATTGGTTTTAAGTTTAACTCATTTAGGTGCAAATTTGTCATACACATCAGGTAGTAAATTAGTTTTTTAGCCTAATTCAAGCTTAAAAATCAGAGGGTAAAAGTTAAGATTAAGCTTTAAAACTTTGAGCATAAGTAGATTATAGGCCAAATTAGATAGTTTCGGGCTTATTTTAGTTTAAATAGCTTATTTGAGTATTTGTTTTATATCTGCAAATTTGTCTTTTATCTTTTCATAAAAATTTTAAAAACCAAAAAAAAAGTGAATTCTGCATAAGTAGCTTTTTCAAGTAGCCTTTTCATAGCTTAAATAGATTTCAAACTACTTTTCAAAAGCTGTTTTAATTAGTTTGGAGGTTAGGCTTTAAAGTGGTATAAGCCAATAGTCCATAAGGATCCATTAGCTTAGTTAAAAATAAGTTCAAAGTTGGCTGTTAGTCTGTTTTGGAAACTGTTTTCCCTTGGGTGCTTATTAATGCTTTTTTAGCTTATGGCTTATAATTTTAGATTAGATTTGATCCAGTCTTGCTTATTAGGTTAGTTGTAGGGTAGTTGTAGCTAGTTTTGCTCTGGCTTGAGCTTATTTTAGCTTATAAATGTCTTTGAGTTTTGTGAAAAAGCTAAAAAGAGTTAAGTGATATCTGTTATGATTTTAAGCTGTTATCTTGCTTATTTGTGATTTTGAAAAATCCTTCTTCACAAAATTTGCTCATTATAATCTATTTTACAAGTTTGTTTCAAAAAGTTTTTTTCAAAAAATAAAAAAAGGGGAACAAGGGAAGTCATGGGTGAGCAAGGCTCGAACCCATGACCTCAACCTAGCTCAACACCCTTTATACCATAATATTCGGTAACCACCAGTATAACTTTCTCCCAAATCATGATTACATTTATGTCGATCCGGGAAGAATGGAATATTTGATTTAATGAGATTCAAACATGATGTAGGTCCTCTCATCCTCCAAATAATGGTATCCTTACTCGTCCCTTCAGACATGTCGGACCATCAGATCTAACCTTCAAAACGGCTCCCTACGCCAAGGACTCCTTCGGCATCCGATGTTTTTCCTTTTGCATGCTCATCTTGGTGCATTTTGAATTGTCGGTAAATTGTTATGTAACCAGTCACCAACTAAAGCAACGGCACGTCGAATCGGTTCCTTATCTTCCTGCTCACGCATCAGCCAACAACATTGCCTTTTCCCCCGGTGATAACAATATCTACAATCGTAATCACTAAATCAAAGTTCGATCCATCTATGCCTGTCTCATATTTCGCTCTTTTTCTGATCCAAATATTTTGTAGGCTTTTGGTGATCGGTGTATACCGTACATTTAGTTCCGTACAAATAATGTCTCCATAATCGAAGAGCAAAAACCACCGCTCCCAATTCCAAGTCATGGGTCGTATAATTTTCTTCATTCTTTCTAAGTTGCCTAGAGGCGTACGCAATCACCTTTTCTCGCTGCATCAACACAGCTCCAAATCCTTTAAGAGACGTATCACAATACACAACAAAGTCTTCGCTTCCTTTAGGTAGTGATAATATTGGGCCACATAACATACTTTAGCTTCAACCGTTTGAAATGCCTCCTCTTCCGGTTTCGTCCCCACACATGGCTTATTTTTTTGAGTGAGCTTAGTTAATGGCTTGGATATTAGAGAAAACTCCTTAATAAACCTTCTATAATAGCCTGCCAAACCCAAAAATCGCTGTACTTCCGTTGGTGTAGTCGGTGCAGCCCAATTTTTAATGGCTTCAATCTTCGCAAATAGGTTTCACCCGGTCAAGTCAAAATTAACTCCTATTTCTCACCAACGGATTACCAAAAAGTGGTGTTTTTTTCCCAAACTAAACTTCTATTGAGCTTCTCTTGTAAGCAAAAATTTAAAAATTTCCACTTTTTCACAAAAAGGTAATTCAAACAAGGTTGCGTGAAGTGCAAGTCAATATCGAAGATATCCTTCCCCAAACTAAAATGAAACTTTATCCTCAAAGTTTAAAAATAAGGGTCAAAAGGAATCTTAAACAAAAATTCTAAGGACATGCCAAAAGAATAGATGTTGGTTCGATAAAGACAAGGATAAGAGATTTCCCACTTTATGAAGAGAAGATTGGAGATCATCAATTGGAAATTGTGGGCATTGCTTTGTTCTTCCACAATATTGATCCATGAATCCTCCAAAATCCGGAAAACCTAGACAAACAAGTACAAACAACCAACAAGAACGAAAGAGAACAAGCCTCCTCTCATCATTTTATTGTTAGCTCAAAAACATCTACTAAACGGCTTAGTTTTTGTTTACCAAGTACAAGCTATACTCGACCCCGAATTGATTTTTCTTGGGGAAGCAATGAAAAAATAGAAAGAAGATAAAAAGGATAAGCATGGGGTGCCTCCCACGAAGCGCTTGTTTATTAAAGAGTCCCCTAGCTTGACTCATTTCAACAAGGTTCATTATGGAGGATAATAGTAGGAATGAAGAAATTCCAAGAGGTGGAAACCTCCCCAAACTAGAGAATTAGTTCGGATGAAAGGTGGGTCGGGTGGGATAAAAGTATCAAGAGTTAAAGAACTCTTCCTTTCAAGCTCATCATCAAAAATACCCGGTTTAAAAACTCGGTCCCGACCATCGAGATTTTAGCTTCCCTGAGAAAATCTTTAGCCTTGAGTTAAAAAGAAGCACTTGATCCCCAACATTAAAAACTCGGTTTTTAATCTTTGAATCATGTAACCTTTTTGTTTTTTCCTTATAAAGCAAAGAATTCTCATAAGTTTCATCTCTTAATTTATTAAGCTCATTGATTTGTGACTTTCTATTTGTACCCGCAAGATTAAGATCTAGATTTGTTTGCTTAAGAGCCCAAAAAGCTTTATGTTCCAACTCAATAGGGAGATGGCAAGCTTTTCCGTAAACCAACCTATAAGGAGTATATCCAATAGTGTGTTTTGTGTAGGCGGTTCTCGGATTAGCCCATAGTGCATCGTCAAGCTTATCATCCAAGAAGCTCTATTCTTCACTATGTTCTTTCTAATAAATCCTCTTAATTTCCTCTTATTTGTACCTCAACTTGACCACTCGTTTGAGGGTGGTAAGGAGTCGAAAGTCGATGGGTCACACCATACTTTGCCATGACTTTTGAAAATTGGTCATTACAAAAATGCGTGCCTCTGTCACTTATTATAGCTCGAGGGGTTCCAAATCTAGCAAAAAGACTCTTTAAAAACTTACAAACAACACGAGCATCATTAGTAGGTAAAGCCAGAGCTTCTCCACCTACTTGGACAAATAATCCACAGCAACTAAGATGTACTTGTTACCCCTACTAGATGGAAATGGACCCATGAAATCAATTCCCCACAAATCAAAGATCTCACAAACTTGTATTGCGTTTTGAGGCATCTCATCTCTTTGAGAGATTTTGCCTTGCCTTTGACAAGCATCGCAATGTTTTACCAAGTTGATAGCATCTTTATAGATGGTAGGCCAAAAGAATCCGGAGTCAAAGACTTTACGAGCGGTGTAATTGGCACTATGATGGCCTCCCGTAGGTCCATTGTGACAAGCCATGAGAATCTCATTAGCCTCTTTGCCAAAAACACATCGTCTAATGACTTGGTCCGCACAAATCTTAAACAAGTATGGGTCATCCCAATAGTAATGTTTTGCATCTTTGAAAAATTTTCTCTTTTGTTGTGAACTCATTCCTTTTTTAACAAAATTACCCGCATGGTAGTTCGCTAAGTCGGCGAACCATGGCGTGGTATTATCACTAAGCACATTCACATTATTAAGCACAACACATTTTAGTCAACTTTTCTCCATCTTATTAATCACGCATTATCATTCACATTAATCTCTTTGACCTCTTCATAATCTTCTCCCTAATGACTCTAAAGGAAAAAGAATTCGGTTTTATTTTGCATTTTTCAACGTTCATTCTTGTGAGGGTGTTCTTAGTCTTGAAAGGTGATTCAGGCAGCTACATTCTCAGCTACTTTTTTTGTCCCTTATTTCAGAGATTGAAGCTCCTGGAGTAAGAGAGGAACTACACTTAGAAGTAACCTTGGCTTAGCATCTTGATTACCATTAGGCTTAATAGTCGAATGATCCGTAAGAAACCACTATGTTCCCTGATAAGACAAGAATAGGGTCTGGTAAACTTTCCTAAGGGCATATTATAACGGGCTAGCCCCCCACCTATTTCACCCACCCCGCTGCGCCGCACGCTCGGCCCTCCGCGGCGTGTAATGAAGTTGAGCCCCGGCTAGTCTTAACTCGCATAGTGTAATAGGTTGAAAGTGTTTATCCTTCTCTTTGACCTAGAACTGCTCGCTAAAGCATAAATCACTAGCGTCACATCTATGATCTAAAAATCATAATCCCCAATTAGGGCACAACAAGTATTGGTGATTCAATAGCTTCTACCTAAAGTCATTAATTAAAAGCTTGTTTACACTCATCTGAAAAGACAAATGGGTTTCTGTTTTCAAAGAAGAGTTCATGGGTCTTGCAATTTTTGAGAAATCTTGAATAAACCTTCGATAAAAACCTGCATGACCTAAAAAACTTCGAACTCCTTTTACCGTGGTCGGGTAAGGTAATTTAGCTATCACTTCTACTTTTGCCCTATCAACTTCTAACACATCTTTTAGAAAATTTTTATCCCCAAAAGTATTCCCTATTTTACCATTAAAATGGCATTTTTCCCAATTAAGCACATGTTTGTTTCTTCACATCGATTATAAGCATTTTATCAAGATTTACAGGCACTTTGAAAATTATATCACCCAATACGAGAAAAGTCATCCATAAAAACCTCCATGGTTCTTTCTATCATGTCATGGAATATGGCCGTCATGCACCTTTGAAAGGTCCCTGGTGCATTACAAAGGCCAAAAGGCATTCTTTTGTAGGCAAAGGTTCTTAAGGGCAAGTAAAGGTGGTCTTTCTGGTATTCTATGGGTCTCTGATCGGGATTTGAATTAGTACCCAAAAAAATCCGTCTATGAAATCAATAGAACTCATTTCGCGCTAAACCTTTCAAGCATTTTGGTCCATAAAAGGTAAGGGAAAATTGGTCTTTCCTAGTGGCATCATTTCTATTTCCTATAAATCAATGCAAACTCTCCAATACGGTCACAAGTCGGGTTGGGGATGAGTTCATTGTACATCATCTGTACAAACGGTCATTCCTCCCTTTTTTGGAACGTAATGAAACCAGGTGCGCACCCATGCTGGGCGATCCGATTATAGGGTAAATTAAGCCAGGCTTCAAGAGCTTGATGATCCTCTTTTTTAATCACATCAATGTATTTTAGGGTTGACCCCTTCTTTGCATTTTTGAATCCACTGGTTTGTAATCATCTCCATTTAAAATTTTGTGTGTACAAAAGCTTTGGGGTCAATTCCCTTAATGTCGGAGATTTTCCAAGTCTTAAAGCAACTTTTGTCGAGCCTTAAGATACCTTCAAAAGTTTTTACCTTTCTCATCCTCTTTTTAACATCCTTTGAAATTATGCTGGTAGTTTTTATCCTTTTCAAGAAAAGCGTATTCAAGATGAGAAGGCAAATCTTTGAGTTCAAGGTCGGGTGGTTCCTCTATTGATGTTTTGACCGATTCAACATTATTGATTTGCTTTTTGAACTTAGGAGGAATAAATTGTGAAAAAGGAATCAGCGTCCATTTAACTGTCTTCTCAAGCAATGATTATAAGTAAATTACATCACCCTCTTCATCATTAAAATCTTCATTTAGATCCATGTTTAAAAATTCATTATTTTCTAAAAACTCTTCTATTTCTTCCTCAAGAAGCATCTCACTTCCTTCAAAAGGAGTGAAAGGTGGAGGATCCAAAATGATAGAAGTGGAATCACCACTCTCGGTAAAGTCCAAAGGACTTTTGGAGCATACTCCGCACAAGTTGCATCAATAAGGGGTCAATTTCGTTTTACAGAAATTCAAATTATCATAAGAGATTGTGGGAGTTCACCACAACTTAGGACAAGATTGATTCATCATGTTTAAAATGATCTCCCCCTCAATAACATTTCAATCACCTGGAAGCGCTGACACATGCTCAAAAATGGCCTTCACTAATTGTAACACCCCCCATTTTTCGGGGCAACGCAGCGGAAAAATATATGGGTTGTTACTTCATTGTCAATACACACGAATTCATAAAGATCGACTCAAAAGAGGACGTTATAATAATATCTGGTCCCAAAAATAACAGTGTTTGATCAATGTCCCATTTTCGACATATGGTTAAACCATTAGTACCACAAAAAGCCACCCATAATTATATCGTGTTTCTCAAACAACATTATTGTACCATAACATTTTAAACTCGGGGATATTTAAAGTTCAATCATAGACCACGCAAGACCCTCTCCGTGAACTCCAAGTCATCCATCATCCTTGATTACCTGAGATAAAAAACATGCTAAAATGTCACGAAACGTTGAGTGAATTCATAGAGTTTTTCATAAAACCATCACTCATGAACACAAGTTTTATTTTAACATCATCTTATAACATTGTGGGGATCAACAAAGTTATATAAATACATGCACCGAGTCATTGACACCTCAAGCTGTTAACATCAACCCACATATTGTTATAAATTACCTATAAGAAACAATTTTCTTTGCCCCACACCGATGGTATCATCGGCTAATATTACCTAGTGCTTCTAAACACTAATTCGTCCGTTCTAAGGGTGTTACCACAATGTGATTCCAATCCCCGGACGGGGGATGCTAAAACCCCCAACTAGATCTAATCAAATTATTAGCGCTCGCTAATCCAAGCGCACCCTCCAATTTAAAGCGGTTCTTAATTTAGGGACTTTTATGCGATGGTACTCGTGCAAAAATATAATTCAAGAACGGGTCCAGCTTTACCAAACAATCTTGTGTCAATTTTAAAAAACAAGCATGTTATCACCCTCGCGGGTGTTTCATAAAACAATAATAGTAAGGCGAGCTATGAAAATCCTCACCGAGCTATTCAAAGCGATCAGAGAGTATAATAGAAGTCTTGAACAAGATAAAAATCCCTTACGCACACCTAAAAATACGTGACGCGTCTTAGTATAATATACAAGTAAAAATAATACGTAAGAAAAGTTTGACGAATATAGGATATGTTCCTAAGATATGCGCAACATGGCTTCTTGACTTAACTAAAGTATTTTGGCTCCCAAATTGACATAATGACTTTGTTCTTATATGTAATTAAACATCTACAAATTTCGCGTCTAATTCATTTTTAGGTATGGTTATCTACACAATTTGTCATTTTTAATCAAGACGTAGAATTAAAAGTCGCAATTCTGGAATTAGCTCATGTTTAGGGACCTGTATCTACCAATCTATAAATGCATAAATAATATACTTATAATATTTACATTTCTAGTTTCATATTTAAGTGTACATTATAGATTATAAGTTATTTCTATACTTTATTTTGAGTGGACATATACTTAAAGTCATTTCTTTATACAAAAGTCAATTTATCATTTTTGGCTGAAAACTCACTTTTACCATTTTTGACGCCATTTTCAAACCATAATGAATTGGTTGACTATCCAATTGGTCCAGTATCTACATAAGTTTATCTACATCTCATAGTTTTAGGTTTTTACTCAACTCAGAGTGCAAGTATGACTTTTCATACATTCTGTCCAGCAAGGTCAGAATTGACTACTTTTGGTAAAATGGTCATATCTCATGCAATTTTTACATTCAAGTGTTGATCCAAATTGCTACTAGCTCATAAAACAATTGTCCACAACTTAGATAAGTCAAATCAGTTGTTTATCATACTCAAAAATGTCAAACTTTCTGTTTACTTCTGCCCTAATTTTTCTAGTGATTTCCACCATGTTTTAAGCTAGGTTTATCCATTTTTAACCTAATCTAGTACACACAAAACCCCAATAAACTCTTGATCATCATATTCATCATATTTACAATTACATTTATAAATAAAATACAAGAAAATACAAGAATAACAAAAATAAGTAAAGATTTATACCCACAAAAATGATGTAAGTGATGATTATCACCCAAAACCAAATGACTCCTTTACACCAAGTCTTGAATCTTTACCCAAATGTTTTTGACACCACTTTATTATGACCCAAATGACTCCATAAAATCTTCAATGACTTCAGCCCCTAATGTGGTTATATGATGGATTTTTGATGGGTTTTAAGTATTAGGAAATGGATTACAAGAGTTATGGTTTAACTAGTATTATTGTGATTGAAGAAAATTGATCTCTTTGTGGTTCTTGGTGTCCTAGCTCACGGCAAGGAGAGGGAAAACACAAGATGTGTGTGTGAAATTTTTCTTAACTTATGAGAAAATGGTAGTGAGGTTTAGGTTTTAAATGACTTATGCATGCAATGGACTAGGACAAATGTCCTAGTCTTTCATCTCCAATTGCCACGCCACCCTTGAGGTGGATGTGATGAGTTTTTGATTTTAATTTTTATAAACTTTAGTGTTTAGGGTATAAATTTTAAGATAGGTAGGTAGTTTTGAGGCTAACGGGTACAAACGTAAAATAAAACGAGAGTTAAGGCGAAACCACGAAGTAAAAACGAATATGATAAAAATAATTCTACATTAAACGAAATACTTTTCTGAAAAGTTTAATTTACGTACGGTTCAAGACGGATAATTGTTTTAAGCATAGCTCGAATTAATTAAAACGACGATTTCAATAAAATGTCTAGATGCAAATAAAAGTAACTTGTTTAAAATTTATAAATTAATTATGAGATTATTAAATAGTAGTGACCTTAAATACGGAATGTTACAATTTAATACTGCTCGAAGTCTTTAATACTGCTTGGTTTTCTTAGTTAATACTGTTGGGCTCAAAGAAAATGGGCTTAAGGAATTACTACTGTTGAGTTTGAGTTTATGACAGTTTATAGTAGTATTGTTTGCAAAGCAAGGATGCTTTTGATGCTAAGGTATACTTTATGTTGTTGTTTGGAGTATTAAAACTGTTCGAGTATATGCAACATGATTTAATGCTGCTTGGGTTCGAGTGTTATGGTTAATATTGTTCAAAGAAGGTTAGTATTGTTCGTTTCTTAGTGCTACCTTTATTGTGTTAAAAATGCTCGAATGTGTTTCAACTGTTAGCGTTGTCCGAGATAAAAGGTTTATACTGCTCGTCATTCGTTAGTACTAATGCCAAGGATTACATAAGGTGATTAGTACTACTGCTTGTTATATTCAGTTATAGAGAAAATAGTAGTAACAATGATACTACTGCCATATATATTCACATTGTTTCTAGTTTGTATTCAAGTGATTATAATGGCTGAAGATCGTGCTTGAAGGTGTTTCTGATAAGCAGCAGGTTATAAGGGTTTGGCATTCAGGATACAGTAGAAACATATGGCAGCTTGTAAAGAATTGAGGGTTTTGAAGTTGTAAGCCATGTGTTAATACTGCTCGTATAATATGTTGATGCTGCTATTTTATTTTGGTATTGATCGGTTACGGTATACAGATATGATTTTAATGCTGCCAGGTATTAATACTTAATACTGCTAGTATTTGTGTTAGTGCTGCCAGTTCTAAGAAGAACAGTAGTAACAAGTGTTTGTACAGCTAGCCTTATGGCAGTTAATACTGCTAGGTTTATTCCAAGTAGTTAATACTGATAGATTTATTCGGGTTTCTACTGCTAGCGACATTTGGAAGTTAATACTGCCAACAGGTTTGGATTCATTAGTACTGCTACGCTTCTAAGTTTGTACTGCCCAAAGTTCAAACTAGTTGGGTTTACGAGAGTGCACGTACTATCAAGGTATATTAGTACTGCCTATATCTTTGAAGTTAATACTGCTCGAAGTCTTTAATACTGCTTGGTTTTCTTAGTTAATACTGTTAGGCTCAAAGAAAATGGGCTTAAGGAATTACTACTGCTGAGTTCGAGTTTATGATAGTTTATAGTAGTATTATTTGCAGAGCAAGGATACTTCTGATGCTAACGTATACTTTATGTTGCTGTTTGGAGTATTAAAACTGTTCGAGTATATTCAACATGATTTAATGTTGCTTGGCTTCGAGTATTATAGTTAATATTGTTCAAAGAAGGTTAGTACTATTCGTTGCTTAGTGCTACCTTTATTGTGTTAAAACTGCTCGAATGTGTTTCAACTGTTAGTGTTGTCCGAGATAAAAGGTTTATACTGCTCGTCATTCGTTAGTAGTAATGCTAAGGACGACATAAGGTGATTAGTACCGCTGCTTGTTATATTCAGTTAGAGAGAAAACAGTAGTAACAATGATACTACTGCCATATGTATTCACGTTGTTTCTAGTTTGTATTCAAGTGTTTCTATGATACTACTGTTGTTATGGAACTCGAATACAAGACTTGATGTTACTAGCATTCAAAGATAAGTTTGTAGTGCTGCTATTGGAAATGTGAAAGCAGTTTTATGTTAAAAAGTTTATACTGCTCATTGCATTTTTGTACTGCTATTGGAAAGCAATTACTACTGCCAGCTTTGACAGATATCGGATAAAGAAGCATTTGGGTTCTCGGCTGGGTATGGATATCAGATGACACACATGGTTTGGTTCTCGGATAGTTTGTTCTTAGCCTGATTTATGGATAGTGGTTTAGAGAATTGGCAAGCTACAAAGGATAAGAGAATTTTCAGGTGTTCGTTTCACTCCAACATAACAAATGGTAATCAATTCACCATGTCTAACCGACACTAAGAATTGGCTATTCCAGTGCAAACGGCATCTGGTAAAGAATTCTCAAATCCGTTGATAGCTGATAGTTTGCTAAAAACTATACATTTCTATGATTCACTTCAAAGTGATGAGGATAGTTTTGAACTTATCGAATTGTTGATTCTTTGTACCAATTTTCTTACCATGGTTCGTGATTTAGAGAATTTAAAAACCACCTATCTGATAATGAAGAAAGTTTAGGTGAGGATGCATCCAAACATGGGAGGATTGATGATACAGATGCATAGGTTACCTTCATTGATGAGACTTCAAATGATGCTAGAAACAAGAACAACAAGATTTCAAACAGCAATTAGAAGTGAAGAAGTGTTTGGATACATGTTCCTGGTGATCAAAAAGCTTACATTGAAGAAACTTGATGATTAACAAGATGAATATCAAGTTTAGGGGAGGATTGTTGGGAATTAAAGATTCCTTGATGCTGTTTGAATTAAATGAAACAAGAGGGACTAAATTGACATAATGAAGATTCTAAAAAAGATGGAAGATTGTAGAAGATATGATCAAAGATATGAAGATCATGATTGATATTCAAATGATTTAGTTTCCTTATACTTATGGAAAGCATTAATAAGTATTAAATATGATGAGGAGGTTACAAGGTTTATTAGGAAAGCATTAAAATGTATTAATGTAGAATACATAGGAAAGTATTAAATGTGTTGTAACCTACTAGGACTCCTTGGACTATAAAAGGAGGTCCTAGGGTGTAGAGAAAAAAATCAATCAATCTCTACACAATCATCATATACACGTTTTACTCATAGTTAGTTATAGCTTCAGGGTTGTAAAACCTATCACTATTAAGAGTGATCGTATTAATATATTGAACCTGCAACGTTTGGTTAGTTGTTATTATTCTTCTTAGTATCACAACCTAGTTTCTGCATAGTTTGTGATATTCCTAATCAAAGTTTCTACCATAGTTGTCTTGGATTTATCCAATACAACTAAACCTTATATCAGCTAAGGAGTTAAAGATCTGTTCAGAATGGGATCAACAATTATTGATTGTTTTGGTCTTTGCAGTAGACCAAAACTGCTCAATATAGGACACATAGATAGTTGGACTTACAGTTAAGGCATATCGTATTGGGTTAGCATTCAGAATGTCCACTATCTCATCAAAATCAGCATTCTCCGTAGATTTGTCCAAGTAAGCAACTATGTTATGTGAATCAGCAAATTTTAGAGCCTCCATTGATGATAATTGTTGAAGTCAGTGATGAAATTAAGTTTGGGTTTGTAGTTGAGAGAGTATTAGAAAGATTAATAATGAATATGGTGTGATTGTATGCGCTTAAATAGGTAATAAAGGAAACCTATACGCGAAGTTTCCATTTTATAGACCTACAATACCCTCAGCAGTTGTAACACCAACGGTAACCTAGCAGTAGTAAGTAGCTTGGCAGCACTAACTTTTGCCTAGCAGTACTAACTTTTGCCTAATAGTACTAAGTAATGCCCAGCAGTACTAAGTAATGCCCAACAACATTAACTTTTGAGTTATGAGTTTTAACGTCAATTCCATCCTCAACAGTTATTGCATTCCATTTTAACCAACCTTTGTGAATAATCTGCTATAAATTGACACAATTAACCTCCCTTCAACCAATACTTCAAAGGTTAAGCATTCTAATACTTGCAATCAGATATTGAAATCTGCCAACATCAAATGCTTTTGTGAGTAAATCTACAACATTCTAATCTGTGTGAATCTTGATCATCTGAATAAGATTCTTCTTATTGGAATATCTGATAAAGTGATGCCTAATCTCAATATGCTTTGTCTTTGAGTAAAAAACTAGATTTTTCACAATGCAGATAGTACTCTCATTGCCAATGAAAATCTTGGTGTTCATAAAGTTGTATCCATAATCAAGCAATTGATTTTGGTATAACACCTGTCTACAATAATTTGATGCAGTTACATATTCTACTTCAATTGTAGAATTTGCGACCACAGTTTGCGTCTTGTATTGCTATGAAATCAATCTACTCCCAAGAAATTAACAACCTCCTGTTGTGGATTTCCTGTCTAAACTTGCACCAACATAGTCACTATCAGTATAAGCTTCCAAGTCAAATGGTGAGTCCTTAGGATACCAAAGGCCTAATTTAGGTTGACCTTTCAAGTATCTTAAGATTCTTTTCCTAGCATGAAGATGTGAAACTTTAGGTGTGACTTGAAATCTTGAACAAGCACATACAACAAACATTATATCAGGCCTTGAAGATGTTAAATACATCAATGATCCAATAAATTGATCTATATAAGTAAATATCAACATCTTCAGCACTTTCATCCTTCATCAAAGGCTTTGAAGTTTTCATAGGTTTACTTGCTGTCTTCATAGTTAAAAAACTAAACTTCTTCAAAATTTCATCCACATACTTGTCTTGGCTAATAAAAATCCCATCTTCCTTGTGCATCACCTGTAATCCTAAGAAGAAAGTGCGCTCACCCATAGAACTCATCTAGAACTTCTTGTGCATTAATTTCTAAAACTCAGTGCATAAAACCTTCTTAGTAGATCCAAAAATGATATCATCTACATATACTTGAACTAGTAAAATATCACCTTTGACCTTTTTAATGAATAGAGTCTTGTCCACTGTCCCTCTCTGAAATCCATTTTCCAATAAATAGGTAGATAAAGTCTCATACCAGGCTCTAGGAGCTTGATGTAGACCATATAATGCATTTTCTACCTTATAAACTCTGTCAAGGAACTCTGGATCTTTAAACCCTAGAGGTTGGTAAGAATAGACTTTCTCTTTAATATTTCCATACAAAAATGTACTCTTCACATACATCTGGTACACCACAAAGTCTTTATAAGAGGCATAGGCTAATAATAGCCTGATTGCTTCAATTCTGGAAACTGGAGCAAAGACCTCATCATAATAAATTCTTTCTTCTTGTGTGTACCCTTGAGTAACCAATCTAGCCTTGTCTTTGATCACAATACCTCTTTTATCTTTCTTGTTCCTATACACCCATTTAGTACCAATGGCTCTTTTGCCATATGGTAAATCCACCAAGGTCTAAACCTATTGTAACTTGAACTGCATAAGCTCTTCTTGCATAGCTTCTATCTAGCTTGGATCTTTTAATGCTTGGATTACCTTCTTGGGTTCTGCTTATGATAAAAAAACATGCAAACAGACAATTCTGAAAGTCTTTATGGTTGATTCTCTGTTGCACTGAACTAAACATACCATGTTCAGTCACACTCTTTGTCATTCTTCTCGTTTGTAGTGCTGAATGTATATCTCCAATGATTTGTTCAAGTGGATGATCCTTGTAAAGTCTGGTAGTTGGAATAGGACTGACAGGCATAAATGTATTTAAATTGTTCATGTCAATCTCTGCATCATTATCTTCATTATCATCTGAATAGACAATTTCTTCCAAATTAGGTATATTTGGATCATCAGCACATCCATAGACTATATTCTCATCAACAACATTATCCTTTATGCTAGTAGTATTAACAGTTGAACTAACAGTATTAATATTGTTAGTATTGTTAACATCATTTTCACCATTCAAACTTTCAAATTCATTTCTTAGATCTTGATCATCCTTGTCATCTTCTTTACTTGAAACTCCAGTTTCTATCTTTGGAACTTCAGTAACCTTCTTACCTGCATAATCTTTAGTATTCTTTGGACCTTTAAAGAGTGATGGATTAGATGTCTATAATGGTAGCGGTATATACTCTTGATCAGGTACTGTCTTCTTCCTAACTTGACTTACACCAATATTTTCTTTGGGTCTACATTACCATTAGATTGATTTTCTGCAATAACTGGCTTATAATTCATAGATTTTGTCAGTGTATCAATATAAAAAAGCCAAGTTGGTCGACTCCCTGCAACATTAGGTTTATTTTCAAGAAAAGTAATGTGCAAGGTCTCTTCTACTATCCGAGTTCTACTGTTAAATACTCTAAATGCCTTGCTATTCACAGAGTATCCCACAAAGAATCCCTCATCAGCCTTCCCATCAAACTTACCTAGGTGATCTAAGGTATTGAGAATTATAACAGCATACCCAAATGGTCTCATAAAGCTTAAACTTGGTGTTCGACCATGGAAAAGTTCATATGGGGTCTTGTTGTGAGGCTTAATAACTAATATCCTATTTTGTACATAACAAGCAGTATTAACTGCTTCAGCCCAAAAGGTAGTTGGTAACTTTGAATCAGCTAGCATAGTTCTAGCAGCCTCAATTAGTGTTCTATTTTTCCTTTCAGCTACTCTACTTTGTTGTGGAGTCCTAGCAACACTAAATTCTCTCTTAATCCCTTTCATCTCACAGAATTGATTCATTTCCTTATTCTTAAATTCAGTTCCATTGTCACATTTGATTATTTAACTCTGTGATTTATAATTTGAATTTTCTATTCCAATTATAAAGCCTTAAGGATTTCCATGTCTCATTCCTAGTGGCTAAAAATAAAAAACCCAACAAAAAACCTACTAAATCATACTATACCACTAAGGCAGTACATCTTTTTCATTAAACTCTTTACAAATGTTAGGCCAAACAAATCCATGTGCAACATTTTTAATGGTTGGCTAATTGAACTGACTATTTTGGTCTTATAAGAAGCTCTGTGTTGTTTTCCCTTCTGATAAGCAACCCATGTTTGATTAATTTCAAAAAGTTTTAAAGGTAAACCCCTTACAAGGTTTTTCCCCTTCTAGTTGTATATTCTTTTTTTGAAATTTACATGTCCAGCCTTCCTATGCCAAAGATTAGATTCATACGAGATGTGGCCTTTGAAAGCGACAAGTGAGACCATCCTTGAGGAACACATTCTTTAAATTAACATGTACATGTTATCCTTTTCTAGAACTTTGAGCAAACAAGACTTTCATCATTATGCTAAAGTAATGAAGAACAGAACCACACATTCAGTATCAGTAAAAAGAACACATTCTTCTGCTTGTCACACATTTTGAGACACTGAAGAGGTTAAACTTTAGTTCCTTTACAAAATATACATCTTCAAAATCTAATTTACCAGTTCTATTTTACAAATACCTTTCCCCAGAATTTTCCCATCCTTTGGAATTACCTCCAAAGCACTAAATCCTCCATTAATTTTCATCATAATCTGTAAGATAGATTTGTTTGCCTGAGTCATGTGGCCTAAATCCACTACAATCGCCCATTTATCCTTCAAATCTTGTTGTAGATTGCCCTGCATAGAATGGTAAGAAAATTTGTTTCTTTTGGGGACCCAAGCCATCACTGACTTGGATCTGCCTTGTGCATCAACATAGTCAATTTCTTTAAAGTTACATTGGATGCAAACCTTATGTTTTGGAGACATGACTAAAACTTTTTTGGGCTTTGGCTCCATACCCAACATGCTAAGAGGCCTTAACAAAATTAAGAGCGCATTGATTTCCCTTATTATTTACTTTACCTACTACTCTGCAGTTTGGCCCAACAATAGAAACATTTCCCCTAATATATTAAATTTTTCATTGAAATCTACTGTTCTTATGTTGTTGTAAAACTTGTTCAAGGACTTTTTACCATATGAAATGTCTCTATAAAAACATTTGACACGTCTTGTGCACTATACACAGTTTGTCATGGGTAAGTAGTATAAAATTTGGTCTGGCAGTAAGAAACAGATCCGCTTGCTGCTCATGAAGAGTTTTTGTCCTAGCAGTATTAAGTGTTTTAAAGGCCAATTTCATTAAGACTACACTGGGACAAAATTCCCCTTTTGGATGAGGGGTGAGTTATCCTTTGAGAATTTTGAAATGATTCACCCTTCTAGCATTGTTCCACACAGGTTTTTCCACCATTTTCTTTTCATAGTAATCACAATCTTTGATCAAAATGGGTTAAAACTAGCCCAACAAAATACATACCGCATTATTTTGAAACGCAAAATTACTCCCTAATTTTTAATCATCAAATAATCCAGTTTCTCTTATTACCTTTAGCTTTGGACTAGTTTTTTCTAGGGAATTGCACTTTCTTAAGATTCCTACCTTCTTAATAGACTCCTCTAAGTGAATCAAATGCACAATGGATTTAACAAATTTTACTTTGGCATTACTAGGTTTTCTCTGTCTAGACTTAAACTCAATCTCATTCTCATTCTCATTGTCAGATATCCAGTCTTCAATAAGTGGTTCACTAACGAACTTAGGTTTTGACTCAGTAGTCTTAACTTCACTTGTTACAATAGCAGGCACACTAGTTACAGACTCACTAAAAACATATTCATCCTTTTCAGCAAGTACCAAATCAGGTTTAGGGGGCATTAAGTTCCTAGTATAAGGAGGGGGAACATCATGATACCTTTTACCTGATTTGTACTTATCATTCATCTGACTATCAAACACTTGACTATCAAACACTTGACTATCATAACCTACACCAACCATTGCCTTAACTTATCACCTTACTTGCTATCTAACAGTTTTGGTAATTCTTAGATGAAAAAAAATTTTTTCAAACTTTTCTAAGGTGAGTTTTAAATCATCTCTTTCTTTTTTAGCTTTTTCAAATTTCTTTCTAAGCTCTATTAGTGCATTATCTCTAAACATAATATCAAGTTTTAAAATCTTTATGTCCTCTTCAAAAAAAGCCTCAATCTTTTATACACATTAGGTACTAGCCACTACAGATTCTAGACATTGCATATAATAAGCTCCCTACATTTAATTAAGACTGTATTAAAATGCCTTTGTCAGATAAATCATAACGTTTCTTTGAGAGTTTGTCCTAAAGATTTTAAACATGCTTTAAAAGTTTGACTACCTCTTCAATGTATTTAGCTGATTAACTTTGAAGAAAATATAGGTCCATAAGTGTAAATTGGTTGGTCCTTCCTTTCAGCCTGGTCACGATTCCAGTCATACCCAAATCCACACCAGCATGAGATACTAAAACATTTGAAGTAGTTTCCTTAACTGGCACAGTCCTTCTTGTTGTCTCCCTGTTTCTACTATCTTGATTCTTAGGTGCCATGTATTCCCTAAAAAAATGACCTCTTATGTGGCAATTATAGCATTCCACCTTAGTCCTTCGTCAAGCCAATGTATCATCCCATAACACCTTAGATTCCTTCCTGACTCTTGAGAAATATTCCTTTGCTCTCATTATCAGCATTTTCCATCTGCCACGACACTCAAGTCCTATCTCCCTCTAAATCCAATCATGATCAATTTTTTGCTTTAGGTCTTCATTGTCCAATTGTGAACTGTTAGACTGACTAGCAAAGGAGTAGATCACATAATTACTTAGACTATCAACATTTGGTAAAGTAGAATCATTATTCTTAGAGTTAGCAGCAGAAATACCATGAGCAGTCTTAACTGCTTCATTGGTGCTGCTAGTGATATTGGAAGACACAAAAGCTACGTTTTGTATGTTTTGGTTTGTACTAGATGACCTTTATATTTCACAGCATCATAAATCTTCAAATTGTATGTACAAGTCTCCATGTTTCAATCTTCTAAATCTGGTTTGGTTCCTCCAAATCAGGTTATGAGTCTTCCCACTCTCAATGGCAGACATCTTTAATAAAACCTCAAGATCACATCCTTCCTTGAGAAATATTTCTCCATGAATCTCTAGTTTGACTGATAAGTTTATATCAGCCTAACAAAGAATCTGGTCAATTCCCTTCTGATCTTTTTCCATTGAAATTCTCGTACTGCTGTTTACAGAATGGTTCAATCTTGGTACTTCTTTGACTCCTTATTACCTTCAAACCTCTTCTCTATAGTTTCCATCAGAGTCTTGGCACTTTTGTAGGTGTTGAACTTTAGTTGATGTTCATTAGGGAGAGCCATCAATAGAGTACCTCTTGCCTTTAACTCATTCTTCCTTGCTAGCTTTTATTCTGCAATAGTAGGAGGTATTGATGTCTCAACACCATCAACAGTTCTTGTTGGCAGGGGTGAGTCACCATTTAAGATTACTTCCCAAAGAGCATAATCAGTCATTAAGAAGTACTGTTCAATCCTCATCTTTCAAAGCTAAACTTCGCCTAGATTGAGCACTAGAAGTTTTTAGCAATAACAACCACTTATGCAGATACTGACTCCATCTTTTCTTGAAACAAATAGATCTTGTGTATAGAATGGTTCTTCTTATTTAAAGTTTCTAAAACAAGCTCCGATACCACTTGTTTATCCCACTTGAATATATCTTGCTTAGCTTGTAAAAAGGCTTAGTTGTATTGAATAAATCCAAGAAAACTATGGTAGAAACTTTGATTGAATATATCAAAGACTATGCGGAATCTAGTCTATGATACTAAGAAGAACAAGCAATAAAATAGTGACAAATAAGATTGTATAATACGAAACATTAAGCCTCAATATATTAATACAGACACTCTTGATAGTGTTAGGGTTATACAAAACCTTGAAGCTATAAATGACTGAATATGAAAATGATATATGAACTACATGCCCTAGGGTCTCCTTTTATACACCAAGGAACCCTAATGGGCTTACAACGCGTTTTTTACTCATACATATCTTTTCCTAAAATATTTCATACATATCTCTTTAGCAGTACTAAAACAGACTAACAATACTAACTAAGTTTAATAGAATAATCTCTTCTAGCAGTAGTAACATTTTGTAGTGGCAGTACTAATATTACACTAACAGTAGTAATGACTTAGAACTTTTTCTTCAATCTTGAGCAGCAGCAGTAACTCCAACCAGCAGTTGTAACTTGAACCAGCAGTAGTAACAGTTAAGAATCCTTTTATTCCTAACAAAATGCTATTGCATGAGGAGTGAATAAGGTGTAAGGGTAAGGAAAGGGACAAATGACAAGTGTTTTGAGTGTGTGTACATGTATCCTTAAGAATATTATAGGTGTGTGTATGCTTTTGGAGGCTATACTAGGGGTGAGGAGATAGTTTTCCTTTTTTTGATTTTTTTGTAAGTATTTTGTGTATGAGTTGCAAAGTTTAAGTGTTGTAGACATTTTCTAAATACAAAACTTTTTAAAATAGTTTTGAAAGTTAGTTAAATTATATTTCTTCAAGGTGACTTGCAAACCTAATTGATGATTCTGTTATTATCCACCTGAAAGGTGATTTATAAACCTAATCAATGATTTTGATATTATCTACCTGAAAGGTGATCTTACAAACCTAATCAATGATTTTGATTGATGTGGAGGTTGTGAAGACTTCACAGGAAGCTTTATAATCCCCTAGGCAGTGTACCTAATCGTTGTAGGGTAGTATAGGCAAGACTCGGGGGTTGTTATCGTTCTCTAAGGGAATAGGTTGGGAAGGCTCGAACAGGGTCTAACAGAATTCTAAGGGGTTGAGAGAAGATTCTTTTTGTGTTTTTATATTTTTAAAAAAGCAAGTAAATATGATAGTTTTAATAGGTTGGTTTGTTTTAGCTAATTTAACTAAATATAATCTAAATTACTAGTGATAACTTTATGATAAAAAAATGTATTTACCTAATCATGTCCCACTCCTCAGATTGCTTCTCCTAGATTTGTTGCTTTGTCACATTTGTGATGATCTGTGTAGGTATTTCCTAAGTCATAAACAAATTACACGAACCCGCTGTCTATTTAATATTCCGTTAAGGCAATGCACAAGTAAAGTAGTATGAAGACTATTACAAGGCCCCTAAGAGTATATTAAACGCAGGTGAAATATCTTAAGAGGGATCAACCATATTAGGGGTAAGGTAGTATAAAGACTGTTACTGATGGTATCCTTTCTACACACTCGCGTTTCCCTAGACGTCTATGCCAATTTAATATCTTATGGCTAGTTTTATAGAGCCTAACACGCACATACATTAACAAGAAGCAACATCAAAAGGATCTACAACCTAAGTTTCATACAATCTTAAGCAAAATAAAAATGAGGGTTTAGCCTAGCATGTTATATAGAAAGCAATGGCATAAATCAATCACACAACACATAAACATATTAAATGATTAATGATAAATATTATTACTTGATTAAAACATGGATTGAAAGTAGTTACAATAGGGTTTCGAGGCCCTAAAAACAACTTAAAAAGCTGCTAGAAAGACTAGGGTTCGTCTCCCAAAAGTTTTACAATGTTACACACTTTAAACCCTAAAATCGGTTTTGTATATATAGTGAAAACGGCACAACATCGTCACTTTAAAGTTGTGAAGTCGTCGCCACGTAGATGATTCTAGATCCTCTTTAAGTCGGCCACATCCTGACATCATCACGATGAAGATCCTGACGCTGTCGCTTTATACTGGTGACGCCGTCTCTACGCTCTGTATGCACAATTCTTCATGGTTTTTGGTGTATTTTTGCTTCTTCTCCAAATGAGCCCAAGTCACGTGTATTTCCTCCAAATGCCATACAAGTGCTAAAAACCTAAAAACAAATGATTAAGTACATAATCTGGGCATATTTGCATGATTTAGGGGGTTAAATGGCCTTGAAAAAGTGTATAAAATGACACTTCATCAAATACCCACACACTTGGGATTTGCTTATCCTCAAGCAAATGGGCTTCTCTATCTAGACAATAGCATTATTATGGTCATTTAACCTACTCTTTAAAAGCATTTTATAACACAACCTTCTAGACCTCGTAATTAAAAGCACGGAAAGTATATACTAGCACCTCACATAAGTATTTGGGATTCTCCCTTTCTCTCAGATGTATAATAAAATATAACAACTATGGGAAATAGAAAATCAACACTCATTAACTATCATAGCATATAAATTACCATAGGGTTGGTAAAGGATCAAAACCTCTACTGCTAGGTGCAAGTAATAGTCATTACTGTCAAAGAGGTCTTTTTAAAGGGTTGTGGGGTGTAGGTGTAAGATAACATTAACAAAAACAGAAACAGAAACAGATGGGACATATTTGGGTGGCTTTGGGTGAATTTAGGGTGAAAGGATTAGCTAATTATTTATAAGAATACACACTGATTTGGTTGTTAAGCCAAGACTCAGACAAAGATATACAAACTCTACACAACTCTAAATCAATCTCTTTCTTTTTCTTTTCTTGACTCTGTGATAAACATAAGCAAATGGCAGCCCGTACATTTTTTTCACTCTTTTTTTATATACATTTTTTTCATACACTTTTGCCCTGCCATTGCTTAAACATATAATACATCACGGGGGTTTATAGCCCCTACACTTGATATTTTATGTACTCGATATTTACAATCTAACTAATGACCCGAATTGAGGCGGATCAACATAACATGGAGCTTATTGAGCTCTATTAGGGGTAATAAATTACTTCTTCCCTAATTCTTCATAAGATGAATACTACCATGAATCCTAATCATTCCAAAACTGTATTTACAAGGATAAAGACTTAGCAACCGTGTACTCAATAATTAACTTGGGTTAAAACAATAATGTACTAAAGGTGAGTACATATAAGGTAGGCTAAGGCGATTTGGGTTTAACAATTGGTTCAAGGGTGACAATGCTCTTCATTAATAGTCTGGCTTAACCAGAAAAAAACGAGAACCGTAAAAAGGATAGGTGATGGCATCAAATAACGTTACATTTATACCATCATTTATCCCAAATAAATTACTCACTTTTATATAATTATTGCAAGAATCATTACTTACTTGCTTAAAGTTGTAAATTGCAGTAATTACGGAGTGATTTTTGAAGACATGCTAAAAGGTGCACTTTTTGGAGCTTAAACGATGACATTTGAAGATTGCTTATTTCTGCTTAATACGCCATATCTAGAAAAGAAGATACGGCGTATCAGCGCCTGGACTTCATAGGAAAACACGCATTCTTAATTCCCAATACGGCATATCCTACTGCCTACATACGACGTATCCAGCTGGATAAACATTCAAAGATTTGGTGATAAATATAATTTGGGAAGGACATATCTAATTGATTACGAACGTAGTACGTACTCCAAGGAAAACACCCCTATACGCTGTATTGACCTCATTCAATATGGCGTATCCATCAATTTTCAGAGACTATAAATAGAAGACTCAAAAACGAGTTTTCAGTGTGCAAAATCATATTCTCTATACCATACACATAAAAGTCAATTTTCTAAAGAGAAGAAGAGCATCCAAAGGTCAAGCATCGATCACAATTCCATAGAAGCCACCGTGTAATTCCTATACTCTTGTAATCATTTATTTTTTGGTATCGTTTGGTAAAACGTTTAGTTTACCTTGGTTATTTGATCGTGCTTGTATAATTACAATGGTTACGGGCTAATACCCTCGGGTATTAGCCATCTTAATAAAGATTTAATGTTTGGTTTGTTTTAATTTGATTGCTTAATTTATCATCGATTGTTTAAATATGTTTATCACCTAATACTTGTTTACGTGTTTGAATATGCGACCTATCATTCAACTAGGTCTAGTGATACCTAACAAGTAATCTAGATACTGAGATAGCTCTCAATATTTTATTTTATATTATTGGACCAATAGGATCACGAATAATGTTCTATCTTTCTCTTTAAATTATGAGCTTAGTTGGACCGGCAGGTGGCCCGTATACTTCAACAAGTATGTTCTTAATTAATTGGTAAAGACTTGAATAGTGAACTACCAGTATATAAAATACCGTCAAATAGTAAGTAGGTAAAAACCTGATGGGATAGGGTTTAACAAGATCACTATTGCTTTAATCCCTAGATAGATTATAATTAAACTAAAAGGATGCTTTATGCGGACACGTTAATTGTGACAGGATTCAACGAGTCTAGGTCTTAGGATGATGTCCCGCCTAAGTCTTAAGAATGATATGCCGCTTCGAGATAAACAAACAAACCAGCATTTGATCGGATTTAATATGCCTAATATAGTTTTCTATCATTTGGATTGTACCGCTCTTTTATCTTCTGATTGTCTTCTTGCATATTTATTGTGTTTTGAATTGGTTATTGTCACCATAAAACCTATGCCAGTCTCTCAGGCTAAAAACCCCCCATTATCATTAGAACTAGGTTTAGCATAGGTTTAACAAGTAATTAGAATTAACTAGAATTAACTAATACTGATAAGAATATAAGGTTAACGACCTCGCTCTTAGTGTTCGACACCCTACTTACCATGAAACTCCACTCGATCGGGTACACTGCCCGTTAAAGTGTTGTTTTAGGATAAGTCGGCTGAATATAAATTTAAAACTTGGCAATCAATAAATTGACCCTACACGACAGCACATCAAGTTTTTGGCGCCGCTGCCGAGGAGTGAAGTTGTTTAATTCTTGTTTTTATTAGTGTTTAGTTTTGTTTAGCATAGATTAATTTTCTGCATTGTATATTTTTGCATATTGTGTGTTTGTATGTTTTCTGCGTTATTACAGTCTTCTGTAATATTCTGAGTCGAATACTAAATATGGCGTATTAAATTTATTGGATACGACGTATAAATTTTTTCTAAACTAATACAGCGTATTCGACTCTATCATCTATACGGCGTATTCAGTTTACTGAATAAGCGTATTAGGCTATTTGACCGTTTTCTTTCCCAGCTATTTTATTACATATTAAAATGGACAACCCCAACATTATTATGGAGGAGTATATCAGACTTGGGGAAGAAAATATCGTAGGCGTAGTCAGGTGTATAATTGGGAGACAGCTACGTACGGTAAGATCTAGTGTAATGAAGACGTTCACGACCTCAGATCTATTGAAACTGAATTCCCAGCTATAGTCTTAAATGACGCGTTAACATCTGAAGTAGCACTTGAAGGATATTGGAAATCATAACATAATTGAATGACTAGTGGATTAGCCAAGTTCTGGAGAGAGAGCGTGAGAGAGAACTTTCTAGAGTGAGAAAATGAACTTGTATTAATGAAATGACTAACCTACCTCTTCCATGGCATGAGAGGCTTATATAGTTACAATGAAACCGGCCTAAGGCCTTGGTAAAGGGCTAACACATTGGGTTTAATACCCGACCCATTACCAAACATTATACATTAACTACTTAACTACGAGCAACAATAAACGGTAAAATTCACGGGGTGACCGAGTATTTTCTAGTATCTAACAATCTCCCCCTAAGGGAGGTTACCCCAGAAAATACAAAATTAAGCTCAGCTATCTATTTCTTGTGTTCAGCTCGTAGTCTTTGATTCTTCATGCATTGATTTCTTTGTACATACTATAGTAGTCTTTGAGCGTAGTTCCTTTGACTTGTGTGATCTTTTGAGCATTCTTTGAGATCATCAGCCATAGTGCTTGAGTTACTTTTTTTTTCCAAAAGTCCACAAATAAACTATCACCATTAACTTATTGACCTCATCGATACATGTCTCTAAAAAACTTCAATTGTTTTCTAGTAAATTTTAATTTTTCACTTAAGATACCCATTTCTATAATCAAAGAAAACACCTAATAATCAAAGTGATCTACATAATATCCTAAGTCAGATAATAAATAAAACCTAAAAGGTCACGTATACATTTTTATGTAACAATAATAGGTTCATATTAGATGATTAATTTGTTTGTTGTATTATGTTTATTAAATAACATATAATGCAAATGGATGCCTTTCTGAATACGCAAAAGGATGTCTCTTAAGATTAAATATGTCACTGTATATTTTGAATGCGCATAACATGGATGAAGATTAACTTATAGTTTGTTTTAATGTTGCATTCGTTTAGTAAACAACATAAAAATGCATAACATTGATAAATGTAATATTTTTTAAGTGTATTAAATGTCAACAAGAGGCATTAAAATACCCCTCTCAAGTCTAGATCATTAAGATGTTTTTACATCTGACCGCGTCTGAATGAAAAAAACTCAAACGGTCTGAACGCCCACGTCTGACCGATTAAGAGGTTTGGCTCATTAAGAGCCTGTTAAGACATTTTAAAGAAAAACAAACACTAAGACTTAGTTGATTCTCACGGAATAGATTTAAGCTTATCAATTCTTCGAACACGATCTCAAGTATATGTGTGTACTAGGTTTTACTAGTATAAATGGAAAGTCATGTGATCATTTTGGTCGGGATTGGCTAGAGAAGGATTCACCAGGTACTGAAGTTGATTGGAAATTTGATCCTTTATATGAAACTGAAGACTTATTTGTTGGGTTAGACCAACCAATTCAGGTTGTGGTTGTTCAAAACAATCTTCATGAAGAGGTTATTGAAGAGGTCATTGAAATGGCTAATGATCAAGCTGAAGCATTATCATCTTATCAAGAAGTGACTAATTAATGTTAGGATGATGAACAGGTTAAAGAAAGAAGACCAATCAAGAGGATTAGAGTCACCCAAGAAGAGATGGTCAAGGATGAAAAGCCAAAGAAAGGCTGATAAAGACCCATTGGTGTTATTGGTATTTAGAAGTTGATATTTTGCTAAGTTTTATAATGTAATAGTTAAGTTGTGTTAGCCTTATTTTTATAAAAGCCGAACAAGAATGTTATCGATCGTCTTTGTAATAAATAGTCTTGTATTAGGCTAGTCGGGTTAAACGGGCTTGGACTTTAAGCTAATATTGTCTATGTTTTAGGCTAAAAGCCCAACACAAGCCAAGCCCGGTCCAAAGGAAAGTTCATACGCCTAAGTATGAGACTAGTAGTATAAATACCCCTTCACCTCATGAAGTGAAGGGTGTTGGTTACTATTTTTTTCACATAGTAATCATCCAACTCCTTTCTTTCTCTCTTTGTTTCTCTCTCTAGTTTATTTGGTAAATTCGTGTGTGCAATGAATCTAATATGGGATAACATGTGGTATCAGTGTGACACCCCGTCAATTTCTGATCAATATTTTAGCCGTTTCCGTTTGGTAATTTGAATTTTTAATGTTTCGTTTAATTTTTACGGGTAACCAGGAAGTTGTTTCGTTATTTACTGATAATCATTGTCGGAAGTGATCCGTGCATCCAATCATCGTTGTCTTTCGCCAGTAGACACGTTCTTAGGTTTTTAATTGATATTTAAAATTTCAGAAATATACGTGAAGTTGTTATTCTTTTTTGTTGTTTGTGTGTTCTGGATATAACTAATAACATAAGTGTGCATGGAGCCTTGAAATTAAATCAAATAAGAGCACTATGATTCCTAGAATGTTGGAGACCAATTGGTCCCCCCTTGGTCTTGTTTGCAACCGATTACACACACAAGCACACACATGGGATTCTCATTTTGAATTTTAAATTAGGAGACATGTTTACCCCCACCACTTGGTTAGTACTAGTCCTCTCTTAGGCTCTCATTTAAAGATCAAATTGGTCCCCCTTTGTTCCTTTGTCTCCATGCTGAACACACACACACACACACATACACACATATTGTGTGATTTTGAATCCTAGCTTATAAGTTGCACATACAAGTCTTTTATATCTCATTCATTTAGAAAAAACAACACACTTACTCTTTCTTTCTCTTCCTCTTGTTCAAACCACCCTAAACACCCACATAAACTGATAATTTTCCAACCTTGATCAAAAACCCTTGAAGATATTGTGTTCGTGGTTAATACTATTATAAACAACGTTTGGGTTGTCTTAGTCTCTAATCATCCACTAATCCTTCACTTCAAGTAAGTCATCAAATTTTTTATAAAACTTGTACTTTTATGATCATCTTTATGCATATATACTAGTTGTACAAACGAATTCTTAAAGTTTACATTTTTTAACTACTTAAACCTTAAAGGGTTGTATATTGGTTCGAAAATAAATAAAATAAATATAAGGAAATCATAGTTTTGTGATTGTGGTTATTTTCGTATAATGAAAATAATAACTTATGGCTTATTTTGTTCGGCTTATTTAAATAAGCTTTTAGGAAATCTTATTTGTTCTTATTTGAGCTTATTGGGCTCATGTTTGGTTCGGCCCACTAGGGGAAACCACAAGGGAATGTTGTTCGAGCTTATTTGACTTGGCTTATATTTTATTCGGCTTATTTCTTGCTTATTTTGAAAGGACAAAACATTTAGCTTATTTGGCTTAATAAATAAGCCCAAATAAGGCTTCATGGGCTTATAAGCCGCGTCCCACACAAGAAGCCACGAACTACGAGCTTAATTAATAGGCTTAGGGTTCGGCTCATATTGTTTTGGCTTATCAAGAGCTTATGATAGCTTATTGGTGGACCAAGAACTTATTTAATACCTTTTTACATATCGGACTAGTTATAAAGGATTTTGATACGATATTGATCGAATTTGTGAAATGTAAATTTATAATGAGTTTTGATTTATATCTAATACTTTCGAAAAACATGTAAATAAGAACGGGTCATGCCGAAATTTTATAAAATTTATATACTTAGGATAAATTGTGAAAATATATTTTTATAAGACTTTTCCGAAAAACATATTATTTATAAACGATAAATAATATATATAAACCATGTAAATAAATTAAATTACTTATTTACGTTTTCTACCTACGTATTTAATTTAAGAACCGACAGTTAAGCGTGCTCGTGTGAGGGAAGCACTAGCATGGGTGACCTGCCGGGAAATGGATAAATTAAAGATATTAAAGCATCATTATCAAAAGGTTTTAAATCAATATTTGGGTTTATTGGGTAAAGAGCCGAACAATACAATAAATATATATGTATGTATTACGTAAATATAAATATTTAGTTTTATATATTTAATATTACTAAATACCAACAACCACATTCCGATCACTAACATTTTATTAACAACGTACTTTTAAGTAAACTTTGATGCATCATCCGCATTCTTCCATCATACCGATTCTAAGTCGAAACCTATATTCTCTTAGGTTGCATTCGTGTACCGTCGTTCGTTTCCTAAGGGCAGATACCTATATTCTCTTAGGGTAGCATCCGTATGTACGTCGTTCTTTTCCATGTGATCATAATCACTAGACGCTTAATCTTTCATTTCAACCAACTCAAGGTGAGTTCATTAACCCCATTACTTTTTTTATCGTTTTGATTAATTGTTTTATAAAACTGTAGGGTGTGACACATAGTTATAACACATAATAATATACTTGGGTCAACACTATCAGTTTGACTAACCGGCTCAAGACACGGTTGTCACAGCGTTTAGACCACTATTGCCCGAATTATCATGAACCGTTAATTACCTTTAATCGACTGGCTGGTTAAGTAAGCGCTAGTGAATAAATAGATCTATTGGGACTAATTATCCCTATCTAGGTAAGAAGCACTTACTTGTTCGAGTTTGCGAAGAACAAACGGATATATGCACGTCGAATCTAGTTAGGTGGTCTTTGGTCGGACACCTGTAAGGGCAAGCAATTACTTGGCATGTTATATGCTACTTTCCACTATTAGCTTCGGTGTCATGAGCTTAGTGCAACATAAATACCTCTTTATGTGAAGTTGTATCTGTTATAACTGTCGCATGTGTTTTGAATTCTTGTAGTCCACTATAACAACGTTTAAACTAAACCCATGAATTCACCAACTTTATGTTGACATTTTAAGCATGTTTTTACTCAGGTTCTTAGGCTGGATGTCGTTGCTTGATTTATGTGAAGTCTATTTGCTCAAACCGGATTTCAAGAACTTATCCATTATTTTACCTATGTTTAAATACCGTTGTTGAAATCATTTAAGCTTTTGCATTTTGACTCTGAAATCATTTGATTTGATCGATGTAAAACCTTATTAATATTTTGAACTTATGCAACAGTGTTTGTTTTCAAAACGTACCCCTAGAGGTTGTTCTTTATGCTTTGAAACTGAGATAACTCATGAACGTTACGCCCCCGGATGCTTATTCGGAGAGGACCCTATTTGGGGGTGTGAGAGATTGGTATCCAGAGCCAAGGTTATAGAGAACTAGGTAGTATAACTAGGTCTGGTCTATAACCAGTATGTGATCCTACGTGATTATATGTGCCTTACGTAATCTTACGTATACGTAATATGTATATGTAATATATAAGTAAATACTAAGTATAACTAATATTAATATAATTATATCGCATTCATCTCGTCATACCGCATTCGATGGTCCATTCATTCATCCATTCATCCATGCATTCATTTACCCATTCATTCATTCACTTTTCCTGCATCATGCACGGTTGATATAAAGGAAATTTATATAAACTTTTGTGCAGGTCATGGCCATATTTGTTATTTCAGTTTCATCAGATTCATTAGAGGAGAGTGTTGGGACACCCGCCAGATGAGTTATCTTGTTTGGCACTATCCCTACCCCCATCCTAGATACCAAACCGATTGTGACCCCACTTGCT
>BQNB010008201.1:79784-90897 GCA_026074375.1 Tanacetum coccineum
ACCTTAGTGTGCATAGCAATCTTGTTGCATCCATATCACATATTTATAAATCAATTGTATATCTTGTAAGTTGTGTGTAGTAGCTAGATCTTTACGATTTTTGTAAGTATAGTTAGATCGTGGTGACCTTAACAAGTAGTGTTAGATAGTTGTAATATAATTAGTGTGGTGAAGTGAAGTTTTGAAGTTGTGAAGAAGTTGTGAAGTTGTGAAGTTGTGAAGAAGATGTGAAGTTGTGAAGAAGGTGTGAAGTTGTGAAGAAGGTGTGAAGTTGTGAAGTCGTAAACAAGTCGTGCAATTGTGTTGTGTTAGATTGTTTCTAGCTAAGATTAGAACTCGACATTTAGCTTTGTGTCGTAAATCGGTGTAAGCAACGTTGTGTACGGTTTTCTCCGCCATAAGGGAGTTTGTTGACATAGTGAAGAAAACTCTCGAGTTTGGTGCTCGGGGAGTGGAGTAGGGCGAAGAGGTGTTTCGTTACCGAACCACTATAAATCCTCGCGTTGTGGTTTGATTGTTCTTATTCTTATCTCTTGTTTTACTTTATTATTTCATATACTTATATTGTTCATATTGTGCAAGCGTTGAATTCACAAAAAGTAGAATCTAAGTTTTACAAACATACATAAACCTTAAATTAAAAAGCGGTAAAACTATTCAACCCCTTTATAGTTTTCCTGAAAATATTTTCATTGAACAAATAAACTCTCAAATTTGCTATAGTAGTCGACAATGTATCAAATTTTCACAGTTATTTCATTTTTCTCCTTTTCTATTTCTTTCTGTAACTTTAATACAATATAGTATCTCACGTTATGTTTTAAGTTGCTAACATGATCAGATAAATCAATATGCATTTATCTTATTTTTTGTCATTATATATATCTCTACGTAGAGTAATTATTACGTAGTATATGTTATTATCGAATTGCACTTTAGATCCGTATATCTCAATGGTGATATGTGGATTTTTGAGTATGTCTGTTTTAGTAATTTTACCTATTAATGCATTAAATAATCTGATTTGCCAAACATTAAAAAAACTGATTATCTGATTATTGCGTTATCATGCAGCAGAATCAAATCCAAACACTACGTTTTAAAATCACGTTTTGTAACAGCTGATTATCTGATTATGGGTTTTCAAAACGGATAATCTATTTTGAATAAGCAATCCCAAACACCCCCTTAATATATAACCAGTTTGATTTTTAGCTTTTGAATCAATTGGCTTCGCTTTGAACAATGGATCGACTCATGGTACTTAGGTAGCTTAGGTGATTTTCTAGAGCGGTTTTCAATGTGTACTAGCATGGTACCCGCGTAAAGCAACGGGTTCGACGACACTAAAAATGAAAAAAAAACTAAAAATTCATAAAAATATATGAAAATGAATGTTGAATTAAATAGCACAAAATTTGAGAAAATATGGTAAAATTAAATCATAAAAAAATATATAGATAAAAATATATTTTAATTTAAAAATAACGATGATTTTTTAATTAAGAAGTGACACATGTCACCCTAAGACGTGGTTCCTTAAAATGAGATGGACAGTGAAGACTGCGTATCTTTATATTTCATAAAAATAAGTTTAAAAGTATAAAATTTTAAGACTTTTTAAAAAGAGTAAACTACACCAGTGGTTCTTGTGGTTCGCGTTGACTAACACCGGTAGTCGCTTGACCAAACTAATTGCACCGTTGGACCTTAAGTGGCAAACGTTTTCCGCCGTTGGTCCCTCTCTTTAACGGCCCAAAGAAACGCTAGTTATGTGTCCGAATAAAAGGGTATTTTCGTCTTTTTCCCTTTACTTTAACTGCATCTTCTTTTTCCATACATCTTCATCTCTAATGACCAGTTGACCACCACCCACAACCATCTTCCATTCGCCAACATTATACACCTGAAAAAGCTTCAAATTAAAATCGTAATATAAAAATCTCACATTTGATATTTCTAAGCATATGATAAAAAAAAAGCCAATACATTAAAATACCCACAATTCGCCATAAGAGTCTACACAATCTTCAAATTTTATGAAAACCTATTTGCTTCTAAAAATCCACTTCGTCACCAATATCTTAAAAATCCACTTCTTCAAATTTTCATCTACCTCTCAAATAAGCTCACTGATAAATTTTTATCAGTCCCTTATTCACAAATAACAACATACCCTTTTTCACCCACAATCCTACTCCATATACCAACCAATCTCACTGAAAAATGTATTCGCTAAAAAGAACATCTACATTATTATTTTTTTAGAAGCTCGACACCCATTCAGTTTCTTTTAGTGAATAAACCCATATACCATTTTCAATCTTCAAACACACAACAACCATTAAATTAACACCTATCATCCTTTTTCAGCCGCCCCCTTTTCCCATAGACGAACAAACAGCTGCTACTCCAGCATCTCATTCGCCATTTTTGTTACATGGAGATTTGATTTAGATCTGGGGTGCTTCCTCTTTTTTGGATCTGGGTTTTGGTATTTTAATCTTGTTTAGATCGAAAGTGTATTGTAATGAATTGGTGTTTGATGGAGGTTTAGATTTGCATGATCAAAAATAATTTTTTTTAGTGTCGTGTTTTTGTTTTGGATCTCTGATGAGAGTTTGAGTTTGTAGTGGTTTACGTTTTGATTCTGGTGAATGATTGTTTTTGTGACTTATATTGGCTGTGGCAATTTGGTATATTCTGTTTGATAGCGAGATTTTTGTGTGTCGTGTGTATATGCTAATTGGGATATGTTTGTTATTTTTGTAGATGATACGCTTTTTGTTAATCTATGATTTGGGTTTGTTGATATGGTGAATACATATCTTTTTCTAGTTTGTGATTTGGGTTTGTGTATTAGTTTGTTTTTTATTTTGTTGATGAAATGGATGTGTTAGATTTTTTTGTTCTTGATGATGATAACTATTTTGGTAAATTGATGTGTTTTCCATAAAACCTAACTGTGAGTGTTGGTGGAAGTGGTGAGTGTTTTAATTAGATTAGAATATGTTAAATAGAGGTGATAGATGGGGGAAAAGGGGGAAAAGAGTTAAGAAAATAGGCGGGAAAAAAATGTGGGTGAAAAAAGACGATATTACCCTTGTCGTTAATAAACTTAACTAGCGTTTATGGACCCCCAAGAAATGAGGGACCAGCCACGCCTAACGTTTGCCACTTAAGGTCCAACGGTGCAATTAGTTTGGTCAAGGGACTACCGGTGTTGGTCAACGCAAACCACAAGGACCACTGGTGTAGTTTACTCTTTAAAATTTTATGAATTGCCAAAATGAAGAAAATTAAAATGCCTTCAAAAAGTGAAGAATTTTCATTTACTTGGAAAAAAAATTATAAACTTTTTTCTAGTTGTTTTTGTTCTCGGTTTGTTGTTTTTTTAAATCAAATGATATCCATCACTTTAGTCGGGTCGTAATGTCTCATAATCAACGTTTAAATTCTACCATTATAGGTACTCAATATTGGCGCTTCTACAGTTCTACCTATCATTTTTCAGTTGATTTCAATCATTGCTCATAAGATTGTAAAGAAGGGCACGACCACGTCACCACACGTGCATTACCTTGGAAATTTTAGGTTAGTGTAATGGGCCTTTATGAAAATAATGTTTTTGAGCTTCTCTACGGATAACATTTTTGGGCTTGCATGAAATTTTCATTAACAGCTGTTACAGCTAATAACAATTCATGTCCAAACCATCAAAAGTCAAAAGTTATATTTGATTTATCATTATTATCCATGATTCTTTTAAATCTATAGCATTCAATGCGGCACGATTGGTGTGCGTCGTTTTTATAGCGGTGGTCGACTTTTTTTTGGGTAAGGGGTTACCCCGGTAAAGTATAATTAAACCGAAAAATTAAATACAAATGGAATGTGGCTGAAGTACCACATTAACCTCAAGCTAAACAGCTTGATAAACACCTAAAACTAGAGCTTATGACATGCCATAAACTCTTACAACTCTAGAGACAACTAAATGCAACTAGAACACATGACTCAACTAAACAAGCTAACCAGCAGCAGCCATAAAAGATGAACTTCCACCAGCTTTTGTGTTTAGAATTAAGTTAGCCGATTCGTCATACACATTTTGGACATCTTCTTCATCATCTTCTTCTTCATCATTTAAGGCAGAAAAAGAATTAGACATGAAGAGATTATCTTTCTTAGAAGAATTACCAGTCGTCTTCAACATAGATGTCGATTGAGATGTATTACCTACATTAGTAACTCCCTTCTTTGGTGCACTTGTAGTCGCATTTGGCTGATATCTAACATTTTGTTTAACCGAAGAACCAGTAAACTGACCACCATTGGTAGACTTGGACTTACCTTTCCTCTTCTTCTTTTTACCCACCGTTTGAAAACCATCATTAATCTTCTCAACAGTAAGAGTGACAAAATTAGAAGTACCAACAATAGGAGGACTTACCACCTTTTTAGGGCAATGGTCGTGTGACCAAAAATCTTACATATATCACATCTGGGCGGCCTCCATTCATACTCAACACGGATGGTTTCTTTGGTGAAACCATCCCTAGAAAGAGATGGAATACCAATAGTAACAACATCTACGAGACCAGCCTCTGAATTAACCTCAATTAAGCACCGAGCAAAACTACTCATACCCCACGATTCATTACACATGGAGCTTGTGTATGAATCAAGCATAACAGGTTTGCCAATGAACGTAGCAATTAGACTAATACCATCCTCTTCAAAAACTTGAATAGGAACATCATGCAATTTAACCCTTATCGGAATGTGAATCAATTCCTCTTTGAGCAATCTAGTATCCATCGACCATTTCTTAAGAATGATCGAAGCTTTACGTATCAATCAAGGACCACCCTCCAAAACAGCCTCTAAACCAGCCCGAGAATCAAATTTAAAGAAAAAGAAGCCTCTGGAATTCATCATAATCCTTTTCAGCCCATGTTTCGCCCAGTTGTTCCTAGCATAGTAGCCATATAGTATCCATATAGAGTATGTTCAAAGCGAGTACTAACCTTTTTGACAACTTTACGCGGAATAAAGATGTTAATACCATCATATACGGGATCAGCCACCAAGGTACGAAAGTTGGAATTAACTTTTGGTTGATCCTTTGCACTTGCACCCGCAGCTCCAACATAAGATGTTGACTTGGTATTGATGTCCACAGACTGAACGATGGGGTCATTAGGTATTGTGGATTCATCAACATTACGATTAATTGAATCATCTACATGCGAAACCTTACAAGGGATCACATCAGCATTATTATTATCAGCCTGAAATGTTTTACATATAACACATATTGCATCCATGGTTTCCATACGATCATCATTAGTCATCTCAGATAATAACTCATCATGTTTACCAGCTTCAATATCATTTATTAACTTGTGTAAGTCACCAATAGTTGTTAATGGCACTTCAAAAGTGGCAACAACATCAATACTATTAAGTCCTTGGGGTATTTTAATAGTAGTAGAAGGAGATAACAAGGGAGAAGAGATACTCACCTTCGGACTACCATCACACGTACCACTACTACGCAATAAATCCTCTCCATCGAGTTCATCATGATTAACCCTCCCAGATGTCACCTCTCTCTTACTCGAATTAACATGAGTATCCATGGAATGAACCAAAGGCAACAATAACAAATTAGTAAACACAGAAAAACAATGAGAAGCTTAAGATCCACCTCAATCTTAATCGTGATTGCACCCTAACAGAAGGCTAGGGCGCTGTCTTATATATTTGAATCCCTTAACCAACACCAATCATTCTTACCATTAAGATTAAATCGATTAAGAGCAGCAACGGATCCATAAAACCTTAAAAAACGATTAGATAGCAGTGATAAAAGAAGAACCCAGTATAAAACCCTAAAAACGATTGTAATCAAGATAAAAAGCACGTTTAAACAGAAATAATCATAGATTAATGTGTCGAAACCCACTTGTTATGGAGATTAATCACGAAAATTGGGGCTCAAAATTAAACGCAGGTTGTTAAGGTTTTTTCTCCATGAAAATTGCCACCTAGAGAAACTCTTTTTTTTGGATCAAGTGTGGTTGACGTTTATTGAAACGTTAAAAAACTGGTCTCATTTCTAATAAGCAAATGGTTGAGAGCTTTGTTAGTTATTGAAAGAGTGCACAACAAATATCAATTATTGCAAAACATATTTATATGCAGCATATATAAGCCTAATGTATTGAATTGTCTTCAAACTGCAACTCTACAACGGAAATAGGCCTTGGCTGGTCTTGGTTCTCATTGGCATTTCAAGCTTTGTGACAGAAAGCCCCCTGTAAATAACCAACCGCATACCCGTTCAAATACTTCTATCAATTTCGAGACTTCAGTTCCAAATTTCATAGCAATATTAGAAATGAGACCATTTTTGCGAATTCAACCTCTTATCTTGTAAAAAGCTTAAATGAAAGGCTAGAAATACAGGTTTTAAAGCTTAGACGATATGATATCATATCTTGAACAAATGAAACTTAACTTAGTTGTAAGCTTTCTGATAAAAGCATAGACTTGAAGCACAGTGCATACCTCGGGTAGCTGAGCACATCTTTCACCACTGTGTCGTTAGTGCACTGAGATCCATAGTTGCCAATGTCTCTTGAAGATTGATGTTCATTTTTTTGAACGACTATGCTACATGAAACTTGGTACTTATAGAATATCAATTACCTCGGCTGAAAATTTCCTGACACCTCTGCTATCTTGCTACAGCTGTTTTGAAAAATTTGTTGAGCTTCAGTTTTCAGAAAGTAAAGAGATGTAGCAAATAATAAGATATCATACCATGTTTTCGCTGCAAATATCTTGATCAAAAAACCAAGTCTCATCCTCAACTACTTCAAGAATTCTAGGCCTGCCATTGTAAGCGACTGCTGCAACAGAGGATGTCACCACCACTCTTTTAACTGTTGACGCCTTTGAACATGAACCAAGCACTTTTAGTGTTCCTTTCAATGCATGATCAATCAATTCTGCCTGAAATCAATAGTAAAGCATATGGAAATCAATTAAAAGGATATTACAGCGGAAAAAAATAGAGAGATCATATTTCTTGAGAATAGTTCAAATAAGTTTACAATTTGTATACTTGAGTTTTTTTCAATAGAGTCTATCACTAATTCTGTGCAGAACATATTTCCCATCACTACAAACCGAAACTGGAATATTCATAAGTATATATTAGCAAGGCCGTGACAAAAAATTATTTAGCCATATAGGTAATACAATATTACCTTTTGACCACTCGACGGTTTAATCCCGTGCAACCCACGTGTATTTTCATATGTATGTCCGCACATGTCGGTGATAAGATTGTATATAAACCATTCTAGAATACTCATTTTATGGTTGACCCAAATAAGTCAGTGTTCCATTACTCGAAGTCAATTCATCAGCAGCCAGAATATTACATTTCTGTATTGAGGTACCAATATTCTGCCTGGGTCAGTACTGCCTTGTGTCGTAATGGCATTAAAATTGCTGCTAGTTTTAGCTTCCAATATAGATGTCCCATCTTCGTCCCCGTCATCTAAATGCCAATAAAGCAAAGAGTGTCAAGTTTTACTTGAAAGAACTTTTTACAATGCGTTATTCAAATATAGAAGCCATATCATTTGTAGAACCGTCATAGGGGAAAAAATTTAGCTCCTAATTTAACAAAAGAAGCTTAAGTACCTGATTCAACTTTTACTCGATCCTGCAAGTTTGTCTTGTTCAACTGTTTCATGCCAATATGGTCAAAGTGCCAAAAAATAGTTCTATATCTGGTATAAATAATCATTGCATGATGACTATTTCTCACTTTCTCTAAATGCTGTAATTTTATTGTGTCCCTATTTTCATAAGTTATAGTTTAGTGAAACTTCAGTATAGAAGTCAAATTCAAACTTTTAAGCATACGTTATCATGCAAATTAATAATAATAATAATAACTACATCTAATGATTTGCGAAAAATTCCTATAAAATGCAACTTTATCACACCTGATGTACTCCTATGAACAATTTAGACATGATAGTGTCAGATCAACAGATTAAAATCGCAAAATTCAATAAATACTGTATTCAATTCTCTCATCCTTGAGGTTCCATTCAAACTAATGAAACCTTATCCCAGATCAAATGACATTTGATGTCTATTTCGGCAAATAACATTCAAAATTCACATTAAACCTCAATACACCAAATGCTTACTATCCAAAAATCCTAATGGATCTACAAAAATATAATGATAAATAAGCATGTATTATAAGATCTAAAAAACCTAAGTACAAAATGAAATGATTTGAAAACCTGACCTGCGCCATTCGCAAAGAGCGAAGCCTTCATCTTTCATTTCAGTAGGAGGCGGTAAAACGGGTCCATCGAAAGTGATAACTCTATTAAAAATGGCCAAAAAAGTGTTAGTTGTTCAAACATCCGAGAAGCCACATTTTGAACCGAACTAATAATTGATTAATTTTTAGTTATTACAACATTACTCTATTTGTTGCTCAAATCACATACTATAAAAAGCACTTTAAATCCCTCTTTAGCACCAACGTAAAAGCTAACCGAGATTTTGTGTCTTATAAAAATTATATGGCATTTGTTTTTCACACTTATTTAAATCACTACTTATAAATTCATTTGATTGTTTTCCTTTCATACTTGAAAAAATAGACACAACAACCAATGACAAGAAAAAGCAGATACAACAACATCTTAAAAGCCACACAATTTTGAAACAATAGAGCGTACAACAAAATTCGATTTCAAAAACTGTAGAACAAAAAAACCCCAACAGAGTTAGAGACCATTCCAAAAAGAATAGAAGAGTAACATACGAACATGTAAGAACAGTCTAAACGACTTATACAAACCAAAAGACGCATAAACAATCAAAGCCAAACAAAATTCAAACCAAAAGCCAATAAACTCAAATATACTGTAATGAATACAAACCTAATACAACTAACAAATAAAAATCATCTTCTAAATTCTTCATTCGCCAAGTAGTTTTTTGACTTTTAATTTTTACTAACATATACACTATTACATTTGCACACACTTTAAATTAATACATAAGCATTACAGGTCATAGATAAACCTAACATCATTTCGAATGAACTAAAATGGAGTTTAGAACTTCACCAAATCAAATTTACACAACCAACACCCCCAAAAACATACCAAAATCTAACAGCATATAACCAAAAATAAAGCTAACATCATTTTGAATAAACTAAAGTGGAGTTTAGAACTACCAAAACATAAACCAAAAAAGCGAATTCAGATAAATTAAGCCCTAACCAAACAACATACTTTACGCTTTAACAAACTAAAAATTCACCAAATTAAATTTGCACAACCAACGACCCTAAAAACATACCAAAATCTAAGAGCAGATAACCAAATTAGTTATTAAAATAACAATCTTAAAAACAAAACAACAAAGAACCATAAGAACATACCAAAATCAAACACCAAATTCCTCCTTAGCAAAGATAAAAAGCTTAAATCACGACCAAATGCACTGATAACATCTTTATACACCAAGGCAACATTTACCAATGTTAAACCACAGCTGTCATTCATGCAAGGTGCTCTAATAGTTAGTGGGATACTTAGTGAGCAACTTAGCGGGAAATTAACTGCCATTGAAGGTCGTGTAAATAAATAAGAGTCGGGTCGGAATAGCAATTAATGAAAATCAGATGAATAAATGAGAGAGAAGAACGTGGGTGTTGAATCGGCTAAATATTCAACCCGGGTCTTGGATCGGTTTCGGCCGGTCGGGTCGCCATAAATTACCTTACTCGGACTCCCCAACTATTGTAAGGTTTGATAATAATATGTTACTAGATCCTAAATTCGTTTGGTAAACGATATAGTTTCATGAATTAGTATATATACTATTTTCACTAAAAGTAGTGTCTTACACATGAACAGTGCCTACACTCATATCTATATTAACCAGACTTTTTTAATCCAAGTAAATTATTTTTTTAATCCCACACAGGTGTCTCACTTGATAATGAAACAACTGGAGCGATACGTGTTCTTCTTTTGTGTTGGCTTTATCTACACACAAAACATACACACATCTCTGTCTTCTCTCTCAAATTTACCGCAAATCAAAAGGGAAAAATTGATGCAATCATCGGGTTAGCCTGCCAAGAGAAATAATGCTACTTTTTTGTTAAACATGCACTTTAGTTTTTTTATCGGTTGGCATAAGCAGATGCGTATGGTTTAATTTTGTTTAACTCATAGTTTTTATTGTTTGAATGAGGATTTAGGTTTAGGGAAATTTATATATGTTTTTATTATTTGAATGATGATTTAGGATTAGGGATATATACTAATTAAAATTATTGTTGTGCGGTTTAGGTTTGTATGGGTCAGCTAAGGGTTTCAAAGAAAACCCTTAATTTTTGGCATGATTATGTTTCATGCTTTGGGGCTTTTGAATCAATTGGGGTTTAGTAGTCGGTTGGTTACTGATTGTAGATTATGTGGACTGAATTGCTGATGCTGAAAGGTTTATGCCGGCATCTTCACGCCTAATGTGTTCGTAATCAGTTTTATGAGTGTGCTGGACCAAAGGTTGTGATGATATAATTTTAATGGTCTGAATTGATTCGATGGAATTTGTGGGTTTTGATATTTTAGGGGGTTTTTAGATTTGGTTATTTCCCAGCTTATGAGCTTATTAAATTTTGGGAAAGCTCACACGTTATAAGGTTGCTTAGTTAACTGCGATTGCTTATATTCTGTGCTTATGCTTAAGCTGTGTATGACTAAAATTTGTTTATTACTCTCTGAAGTAGTTTTCATGAAATAAGAATGATGATGAATTGATGACATTGATTATAAGAGGTTGTGATGATAGAAATTAAACGTGTTTGAGTGGTTTGATTAAAGATGCGATTATTTGCATTATGGCGAGGCGAGCTTGCAAATCTCGCAGCCATGGTGAATATATCCTCTTTTTTCAACTCACTACGTGTTGCTTATAATATTGGAATCCGTTTAGTGTGCTTTCAATCAGTTTTTATGAGACGAGAATGTTGGCGTATAATTTG
>BQNB010008202.1:0-10000 GCA_026074375.1 Tanacetum coccineum
CACTTAATATATATAAATATAATATAAATATATAATAAGAATAATATCAATTATAGAAGAGTAAGAATTCCATAAGGCTTTTAGAAGGGAAATTTACTTTTAACCAAAGTAAAACCCTAAAAAACCTTCCCGGGTCGTTTTCCGACGAGGTACGAATTTGAAAATCGTGATTAAGTTCCTGATCGCGCGTTTGAATGATCAATATATGATTTGGTTTTCCATTTCTACAAATAAAATGCACAAACAAGTAAATGCACGCTAAAAACGAAAGCAAATAAGGCTAAAACACTAAAAACGATAACGGGATTCAAAACTCGTTTTTTAAAAAACCAAATTCTACAAATTTAACCCGACCAATGAAAATTTATTTTTTAACAATCCTAAAGGATAAAAGAAATTTTTTTTAAAAGAATTATATTTTTTTGACTTTTATATTTTTTTATTATGAATTAAAAACAGTTTTAGACTAAATTAAATATTAAAAATATTAAACGAATTATAAAAAATCTGGAAAATTCAAAAATCTTGAAAAAAATCCCAAAAAAAGTTACTTAAGAGGTAAACTAATATCTAAAAAAAAATACAAACATGAGGACAAAAACACTTTATCCTAAAATAAAAAGCCCCTTGTGTTTTTAATAAGCCGAAAAAAGGGCTTATGGGCCTATTAAATGGGCCCAAAAAACCCATGTTATAAAAGAAAAAAAATAGGTGGGAAGACCTATAACGAAAAAGGTACCCAAAGGGGCCAAAGGAGAATTTTGTGTGTGGTGGTGGTTTATTTAAAAATACTTGGGTTTGAGTTTTTTGTGGAGGTTCACGGAGTTTCCCGAGCTTGCTTCACGTCCATGAACTTTTTCCCATATTTTCCCAAGTAAAGTTTTTTAATTTTTTCCAAAAAAATTTTCTTTTTTTTGCCACAAATCTTTTCAATAAGCGTAAAAACCCCAAACTTTAACAAAAAAACACATTTTTTTTTTAAGAAACTAGAAAATTAACCAAAGAATAAAGCAAAATTAAAAGTTTTTTAACAGTTTTTGGCTTATTTAAACTAAGACTTTTAAACAGGAACTAACTGTTTAGCCCCATTTATAGAACTTGAATAAAAAGCCAAAAAAGAAAAAAGAAAATAAGCAAAAACCAAAAATCTAAAGAAGGCCCAAAACTAAAATAAAGCACTAAGAAAATCAGAAAAAATGAAAGCCTAAGAAAATGAGCTAAAGTCTAAGGCTTAAAATGACCAGAAAAATTCAACTACAAGGATCTTTAAACTTAAAATTCTAACACTTTGAAAAGGCTGATAAGCTGATGTAAGCCCCTCCCCTACCCCCCTAAGGCTAAATAATCTAAACAGAATCCTTAAAACCTATCCTAATAAGCAAGATTAAACCCCTAAAATTAAAGCAAATCCAATAAGCCCAAAAAAAGCTCATAAAAAGCTAAATAAGCTAATTGGGACAAAATTTTGGGTGGACCCCAAAAACAAGCCTACAGGGGCCCCACTGTTCTATCATCTAATTATTTTTAAGCTAGAAAATTTGATCCCTATATTGCTTTTTTTTTAAAGGGCTCCCCCCTCCCTCAAAAAAAACTTAAAGCTCCATTACCAAATAAGCCCTTCCTAAAAATCAGCAAAGGAGAAATGAAGTTTTTTGAAAAACTCCAAAATAAAGAATACCACCTAAAAAAGGCTTTTAAAAAAAAAGAACTGTTTCAGATAGTTGTTGAGCCATGAGACACTTAGTAAGCTACTGAAAGGGTGTATTTTGGTTTTTTAAAAAGAACAAAATGCAAAGTTCACAGGCCTAAAATAAACTAGGTGGAAATGACTTTTTTTAAAAAAAAACCAAAACCCAAAACCCCTCAAAACAGAAATTAAGGCTTATAGGCAAAACCAAATGAAGCTTATGCTTCTTTAAATTCAGACTTCTAAAAAACAACTTTAAACTAACCTAAAAAATTTGAATTTTTTGAGAAAAAAGGACTTTTATTTTTTAACTTTTGGAAAAAAGGAAAAAACTTTATGAAAATACTGACAGATTTTTTGGACTAAAAAACACACTTGAACATCCCAACAACCTATTAAAACTAACCCATATTCCTACTACTGGCATTTTTTTAGACAAAGAAAACAAAATAATGAAAAAAATAACTCTTTATATAAGCCTAATTTTCAAGTCCCCTCCCAATCAAAATAAGCAATACAAAACCTTGTTTTAAAGAACCAACAATAAATTTTTTAACAACCCTATATAGAAAAAACCAATAAAAAAACTCACAAATTTTTAAAACCTTAAAACTTTTTTTTAAAAAACCAACTGATTTAACACCAAAACTAAAAAGGGCCATTGTTCATTAAAGATTGGATTAATGAAATCCACCAAACTAGTTTTTTTAAAAAAAAAAAAAAAAAAAACCCTATTTTTTTTGACACTCCCATTTTGCTTCTTAAACCCAAACAACCCATCCTTTTAAGTTTTGAGAAAATAAACCATTTTTTAAAAACCGAATTTTAAAAAAAGATTTAAGCAAAAAAGGAACTTTTTTTGAAAATAAGATTAACCAAATAACAAAGAATAATTTTAGCCCAATAATAAGAAAAAAAAGAAAACCCTAAAAATAATATTAGCCAACTTAAAAATAAAGCAAAACAAAGATAAGCCCAAAATAAAACTTAAAATTCTTAAACTTAGCCGTATTAAACTTCAAAACAATGGAACAAAATAAGGAATTTTAAACTTCAAGGAAAGCATAAACTAAGGGCATTTAAACAACAATAAATAAGGCATTAAATAAGCAGAAAATAAGCCAATAAGAAAGCCAATTAAATAAGCAATAAGCACATTTTAAAGAAAGCCTTAAAAATGAGGAAAGTTAAAAGACCTTACAAAAAAGCCCCCTTTGCACTCTAAACAAGGCGGCAAAAATAAGCATTCTTAAGAGCTCTTGTCCCTACAAGACTATAGCTTGTTCAAGAACCAAGCCTTAAAAGTGAACCAGCAAATAAGCCCACCCCCAATTTGGCTTAATTCAATCCTATATAGCATTTTTTTTGAGTGATTTTTACAAGGGAAAAAAAAGGACTTAAGAAAATACAAATTAATGCCACAATGGAAAAAACAACCCCCTTAATAAATGTTTTTAAGTAAAACCAGCTTAAGAGTAAATAAAAAAAAAAGAAGCCTTTTGTTGATCGAAAATAAAAAAAAACGTTTTTTCCAAAACCATAAAAAGCAAATACCACACCTTAAAAAAAACAGATATTAAACATAAAAAACTTAAGAATTTTCATTAAACCTTAAAGAAAACAAAGTTAAAATCAAGGCCTTTTTTAAAAATTAAAAAAGTTAACAAATAAGCTAAAAACAAATTAAAATTATAAAGCTGAAAAAGACTAAAAACCAAGATGCCCCAAAAAGGCTTACAAGTAAAGGAAAGGCCCCCCCTATTTATATAAAAACAATGTTCCCCTATAGGGTTCTTCACTCTTTGTTGGCTTCCCTTTCTGTGAAGTGGAACCAAAAAGGGTTTTGGATGTTCGCTTTGGTGTGAGTAAATCCCTCGAAAAACTCATCCAAAAGTCCCATCCGATATTATTCTTGCTCTCCAAAGGTCCCCCCTTATAATCCAAGCCCTTTGATTCCCCTTTCTTTCCAAACCTTTATGATGAATAGGGAATTTTTAGGGGGAATTGCCCAACATGGGATTTGTTTTTTTTTTGTGTTTTTTGGTTGATGTGGGGTTTTTGAGTTTTTAAGGAAAGGGTGGGGATGTTTTTTGTTTTGTGGGGTTTTTTTGCGGAGGGACCGAAAGGGTGGAAAGGAGAACAACATGGAAATAATGTTCCCTTTTGGCGGAAATGGTTGGTTTTGTGTTTTTAACAAACATGGGTTTTTTTGGATAACAGGTTGGGGTTTTTTTTTTTTTGGCCCTTGTTTTTATTTGTTTAATTTGTTTGCATCGTAGTCCCATTTGGAACTCAACAAGTGGTTTTTAGACCCCCCCCTTGAGGACTAACGATGTTAAGGTTGTAAAAAGGGTTATTTTTTTTTTTTTTTTTGTGTTGGGCCCCTAACGGGTTTTATTTTAGACCTTTAAGGTTGAACTTTGACCATTTGGAACCCATTTGATCAACAACGCTCCTTTTTTGACCTTTTCCATTCCCGTAAAAATAAAAACCCCTCGTTTTGTTTTCCCCGTTTTTGGGCTTTTGATTTTATTGTCCCCCCCCCTTTATTGTTTGATAATCCCTGTTCCCGCACAATACAAATTTGTGTAAAAAACACACAAAATACAAATGGTTATTTTTTTGGGTTATTGTTTTTTAGTCCACCCCTTTTAAAAAGCAAAACGATTTATAATATTAAGGGTTTCTAAAGTAATGTGGTAAATTTAAGCACATACCAAATAACCCCGAAAAAAATGATTCCCTTCAATTTCACTAACAGCATTTTTTTGCAAGACGCGGAATCATGTAAGGGTTTATGCTGGTTGTCAAGATACACGACGTAGCACATCTGGTAGTATGCAATTTCTGGGAGATAGACTTGTTAGCTGGTCATCAAAAAGGCAGAAAAGCGCTGCGATATCCAGTACGGAAGCTGAATATATTGCTATGTCGGGATGTTGTGCTCAAATTCTTTGGATGAGATCATAGCTTACCGACTATGGCCTTGGATTCAATAAAATTCTAATGTACTGTGATAACAAAAGCGCTATTGCCTTAAGCTGCAACAATGTTCAACATTCCAGGTCGAAGCATATAGACATCAGATTTCACTTTATCAAGGAGCATGTTGAGAATGGGGTGATTGAACTTTACTTTGTCAATATGGAGTATCAACTGGCGGACATCTTCACAAAAGCCCTTGCAAGAGAAAGAATTGAATTTCTTATCAACAAGCTGGGAATGCAGAGTTTTACGCCGGAGACTCTGAAATAATTGGCAGATGAAGTTGATGAATAGTGGTGGTACCTATTCAAATATCCTGTATCATATGTATATATATATTAAAACCATAAAAACCAAAAAGATTTTTCATTTTTCAAATTTTTATAAAAACAAAATACAAAAATATAAAATTCATAAAACCAAAGAAAAAAAATTAAAAAATGAGAAAAATATAAAAAGAGGTAATAATGGCATGTCTTCTGAAAATCGATAACATTTACGGTCTTAGAAATGTCATTCAATAATGATACGAGGCTGTAAATGAAGTTCGAGCAGAAGTTCAAATGTTTTCAAAACATGCCAAATGGCTTGCTATTATTTCAGATAGCAACCCGGTCTTCATCTTAAAGGCAAGTATTTCAAAAAGAAAACTTGACCTCATTACGGGAATTTATTCTCGGGCATGGTCTACTTTATGACCATGCAAAAGCCCGTGATTACTTTGCATCACAACCCGTGCTTCCTATATTCCATGAGTGTACGTGTCAGTGCTCTTATGTGTGAAAGTAAGAGAAATCTTATTTATAATTGGTGTTTGTTTTTCATGAATAAAAACATTGCTTCATCAGAAAAAAAAATTCAACAACATTCAACTTCTCAAACAACGACTATAGCTCTTTAAATAGAAAACGGGTCATTGTTTGAGGGGGAGCAAATGTCAAAAATCTGCTTCAAAAGGTCATTTGGTAAAAGGGATAAATGTTTTAAACAATAACGGAATATCATTCTTTGGAAAAGTTAATTAAATTTAGCTTATGTGTGCCTTTCATGTTATTTGTTTATGCCTTGAGTGAGAATATGTGCATGATTAAGTTGTTAGGTATATTAGTTAAACCTATAGGGACTAAATGTGTCATTGTGCTACCTTGTTTATGCTTATACAACTTAATATCAAAAATGCTAAAGATATGAAAGTTTAGGGGGCGAAAGTGTCACAAAACAAAAACTGTTTTATAACACCTACCCACCCTTGACCCGTTTCTCACACACACTCACACATATACTTGTTCTTCACCTTCTTATGATCGCCACAACCTTCATCTCGTAATCTAGACCAAATCGTGCTTACGGTATAATTAAGATAATGTTCTTTTCACCCTAATGAACTCACATCTTAAAGGAATTACACTTTTACAAAGTTTTAATTTCGAAAAACCCTAATAATCAAATTAGGGTTCTTTAAAAATAAAAACTGAATAAAAACGTAAATTAATTAAGGGGTTTTGATCATCAGTGGATGTTAATGACACGCTTATTATAGTTTTTAATTTACATTACATATGTGTTTGTTTTGCGTGATTATGTATGACGACATGTGCGAATTTGATTTTTTGGTACAAAGGATTGTGGGTTTTGTAATACATTGATGCTAAATGTGTAAATGATGGTGTGTATGAGTGGAAACACATTGATGATATGTTTGAATCTTGGGAACTCGTAAAATTTTGAAAAATATGTTCGTTTGTAAAATAGGTAATGTATTTGTGCTTAAATGGTGAAAACATGTTTTTGTTGACATTGTGAGACTAAATGCGTGAAGTTTGAGATGTCAAAACACTTGAAACACTCGTCTCAAAATTCGAAATTCAAAGGAACTTTTCGAATTCACATTCATAGTTGTATACGAATTTGCAGTCCATGTTGTATACGAATTCACAGTATCCTTAGTATCCGAATTCGCAGATAGTCTTTAGTATACGAATTCGCAATAAAGCCTATGGTGTCTGAATTAGCAATATCCTTTAGGGCCCGAATTCGCAATAAGCCTTTATAGTCCGAATTTGCAATGTGATGTAGGACACGAATTCGCAGTGTGCCTTTAGTATCCGAATTAGCAATGTGATGTAGGATACAAATTCGCAGTTTTTGTTAGGAATTATTGTAAATAGACTTAAGTCTGGTAGTTATAGAGTTAAGTCTGGTAGACATAGTTAAGTCTGGCAGTACTAAGTTAAGTCTGGCAGTACTATAGTTAGTACTGGTCTTGTCTAGTTAAGTCTTTTTATGTAACAGGATAGTTATCTTAGAGATATCTTAGGAAAGGATATGCATTATCCTTTCACACGTTTGAAAAGCCTATTAGGGTTTCCTTGGTGTATAAAAGGAACCCTATGACATAATGTTTTAAAAAAAGATATAGAACCCTAATAGAAATCAACAGCGAATAGAAAAGTATTACATTGTGTTCTTCTTAGTACTTGTGTTAAGATTCCGCATTAGCATATAGTATTCATTGTTATTGTCTCTCATATAGTTGATTTGGATTTATTCAAGTTAGCTATTGTCTTACAAAAGGCTAAACAGATCCAAGACTTTGGACCTACAAGTGGTATCAGAGCCTCTAGAGGGACTCTGAGTAAGAAGAATCACAAGAACCACAAACAATCACTTTCAGATCTAGAAAAATGTCTCAACCTGCTAATGATGTTTTCTCTCAACATCTTAGTGATGATGAAACATCATTTCATGAAGATGCATCAGAAAATGGTACTGCATATAATAAACCAAAACAACAACAACAACAACTCATTCCTATAACAACCACTATCTCAAATATCAAACTCCCAATTCTGAAGAAGGAGGAGTATGATATATGGGCCATGGAGATGGAGCATTACCTTGAATATATTGACAATGATGTTTGGAAGGTAATTCAAAATGGAAATTCTAAGAAGAGAATAAGTGGCCTATAGATCCTAAATTGTAGCTGACCAAAGATAAAGGTGGTAAGGAAGTTGATCTAACCAAGTACAGACGCATAAACGGAAGCCTTTAATATTTGATTAACACTCGTCCTAGTCTCAGTTACTCGGTTAGGGTAGTGAGTAAATTTAGGCAGTCACCTAAAGAGAGTCAGTGATGGCAGCTGCGACAGAAGGATTTTTATTTAGCGATATCTCCAGGGTGACAACCTGGGGGGGGTGCGGGTATGTGGTTAAAGTATCCAAAGGGTGAAAATGTGAAAATTTGCGGGTACAGTGACAGTAGCCATGCTCCAGATATTGAGGAACTACTGTTATGGTGTTCTACTATTAACAAAATCTGTAACCTTTTCCCTTTTTGTGTTCTAAATATTTCATTAATAGTCCTTTGACTAAATTACTTTTGTCATTATTCAAAATTTTTGTACCGTGTTAAACTGTGAAGAATTTTTGTGAGAATTATGACAAATTGATTGTTGTTGGGAAATTATTTTATAGATTTTGATGGAGACATAAAAACAAGTAATGGAAACAAAAGGATCAAATCATCATTGAAAGAATTCTACAAAGATATAAGAAAAATGAAGATTCTGGAAGATCTCACTTAGAGCAAAATAGAAGATGGATAGCAAGCAGATATTGCTAATGTTTAAAATGATTTACTTGTTTATATCTTTATGTTAACTTCCTTTGTAAGTCATGATCTCTCTATATAAAGAGATCATAGACACATAGTTTTAGTATCCAAAAAAGTGTGTGAGTACACAAGTTACAATGTAGACGTCTAGTTTGTGTGGTGTAGCCTCAAGGTCAAGGTAACTTGATCCCTGTTACAGGTGGTAACATGATCTATACTGATCATATAGGTTTGAGGCTTGGTGGAATACAGTACTAGTGGATAAAATCTTGTTACAATAGCCATTGTTTTTCTTTATTTACTTGCCATGTGCATATTGTTATCATTGTTAATATTTATCCTAGATATAAGAACTAAACAATTGGCTTAAATGAATTCAACAGAGTGATAACAGAGCTGTTGAAGAAACTTTTGACATAAGAAGAAACACTCTACACATACCAAGATCTATTTGTTTGTGAAAATATAGAAGGCAGTATCATCACCCATGGTTGCTACAATAATGAGCAAACTTCCAATGCTCAATCCAGGTGAATTTGAGATTTGGAAAATGAGGATAGAACAGTACTTCCTAATGACAGATTATGATCTTTGGGAAGTAATAGTAAATGGAGACTCACCTCTACAAAAGAGAACTGTTGATGGTGTTGAGCAAACATATCCTCCTACAACTACAGAGGCCTAGAAAGCTAGGGCAACATACGGAAGAAAATCAAGTTAAAAAACACTCACAAGAGATTTATAACAACGATTGGCTTTATATGAAGGGCTCTATCCAAATGAACATCAACTAAAGTTTAATACCTACAAATGTGCCAAGACTTGGATGGAAGCTATAAAGAAAAGGTTTGGAGGTAATAAAGAGTCAAAGAAAACTCAAAAGACAATTCTAAAGCAACAGTATAAGAATTTCAATGGATCAAGCTTAGAAGGACTTTATCAAACCTATGATAGGCTTCAAAAGCTTATCAGTCAGTTAGAAATTCTGGGAGAAACTATTTCTCAAGAAGATATGAATCTGAAGTTTTTAAAAAGTCCTACCCATCATAATTGAAAGACGACATGAACGCTTGATCTGGAGGAACAGAATCAAACCTTATTTAGACACCTTAGGCTAGGATGACTATAGACAACAATCTAAAGATTTATTACACATGAAGTTATAAGGGTCCATCATCAAGGCTCAAAAAACCAACAATTCACAAAAATTTGGCTTTTTTTGTCTTCCAATAACTTCTGAGGGTCATTTCAATTAAGCTCATGGTTCTACACTCCTTTCTACTCTGCCCAATAGCCGATAGTATATGAGTTTGATCTAGACTTTCTTTGCAAACCACAACCAATAAAGTCTAATAATTAAAAGGATGAGGACTACAACAGGATTTGATGTTAGATGACTTGGAATATGATGACTAAAGTGGCAGATGGTTATGCTGCCCATAAGAGAGCCAGAAGTATTTTCTCTACATAAGACTGAAAGGAAGATTAGTGCCAATGGTTCTGAAACCATAGGGTTTAACAAATCAAAGGTGGAATGTTATAACTGTTATAAAAGTGGCCACTTTACAAGGGAGTATAGGGCTATAAGGGAGACAACGATTAACGAAAGAACCTATAAGGGAAAGGAATGGTGACAGTGGCAACAACAAGACAAAAGCTTTGATGGCTCATGATGGGACTTAGGTATGAGCTGGAGTGAGACCAGGACTG